>JAJMFV010000062.1:0-13799 GCA_030568425.1 Ambrosiozyma llanquihuensis | reverse complement strand
CAAAGACCGTTAAGGAATTGATTGAGTTTAATAGCAAGAAGAGCCTACAATGTAAATTGATTGAGAAAGAGTTATATGAATCCAGGGTGAAATTCAAAGTTTATCAAAAGCAACAGGATGAAATTGATAAGATTGATACATTGATTCGCAGCAGAACCGTTGATGAAGACATCCACGTTAACAACGCCAACAACAACAACAATAATAATAATAGTAATACTGATGATAAGAGTGGCAGTGCAGGTACAACCAGTTCCAATGAGCCACCTATAACGGATGCAGAGTTGCAGAATGCACTATATATCAACAATTCCAAAGAAAAGTTGTATGGCAAGATACCCTATTTTAAAAGGCTTAACAATGTGATATTGAAATACACGGATTCTGACCCTGACAAGACAAGAAAGGATAAATTTTACAAGTTGAAACTAAGGATCTATCAACTAGAAAGACAATTTGATATATTGGATGGTGAGTTGAACAGGATGAATGTTGATATCTCTTATGAGTTCACCAAGTTCCATGATTGGTTTAAGAAGGAGCTGCAAAGTTTGGTGTGTGATTACAATACTGATTTGATTGAGTTTGTGAAGAATAACAGTACCAATGGATATTGATTGTAGTTAGTGATAGTTGTGTATGCTTTTGTTTCAAGAAAGAATGGGTTTTCAATATAGGCAGTAACAGTAGCAGTAGCAGTAGCAGGTGGTGATGCGCCGCACCCTACAAGTGCAGAACAGGGAGACAAAGACAGACACAGAGAAACCAAAAGCCTGCTTACCTCTTCTGTGGTTATCTTTAACTTTGTCATCTTCTTCTCCTTCTTCTCTAAGGTTATCGAACAAATCTTCCAATTTTATCTCAAATGGTATCCAGGAATTAGCATAGTTAATCGCTTTATTCTTCAGTTTCTTGCTATACCTATTATACAGGACATAATATGATATTGTGAAGTATATTATCCTAGCAATTCTATATGAGAAGACGTCCAATAAATTGAACAGTCTATCCTATATTTATTCACTTTAGCAACATTTAATCGGTTACGTAACGGCATGCTCACTAAATGGCTGTGCCACAAAGCGAAATTGGCAAACAACAAATAATAACAGGCACCACTTTGATGTCTGTGATGGATGACATCAATATGCCACACCACACAAATTGTGCCTCTTTATTCCATTCATTAAGCATGTTACAACAGAGTGAGAAAACATTTATCCTCCAAGACGAGAAGAAAAGAATGCTAGATGTGTACATCTGATCATCACATTACTCAATTCTGTTACGATTCCAGTGGATACTACTATTTACAATCATCTCAAAAATAGCACCATTTCTGAAAATCAGTTAAACTATAGCAAATACAAAATTAAAGATGGGATCAACATCACTTCAAATCCTCCAGCTTCGGCCCTGATCCTTGCCGTTGCAAAAAAAAACCTGAAAATATTGTACCATCTTCACATGTACCATCCAAGATCACATCCTGGGAACTAGCAACTTGCAAACCCTAGCTACTGTTTTCCACATCCACCAAGTGAACGTGGAAAAGCTCTGGTTCTCAGTTTCACACTTAAGAGAAGGGGAGGCTAATTGTCTCTTATGCTCCTTCCTCTTCTTCAACTCTCTCATCCACAGGGCATGTTTCCTTGAATGGGGAGACAATCTTCCCTCCATAAGTGTGTTGAGGGCAGTGTTGGCCATCACCTCGTCGTATGGCTCATCACCGGCTAACCAGTCCACACTCCCCTCATCATCATCATCAGCAGCAGCAGCATCTCTAGCGGCATCACCTTCAGCATCCTTAGCGGCATCAGATTCAACCTTCTTCCCTTTCTTGATGCCCTTCCAGACAGTCTTCATCTTTGTCTTGAAGTTGCTAAAATCAAGCTTTTGCTTGATCACCTTTGCTTCCTGTTTGACCACCAGGAATGCTTCCTTCATTTTGGTAGATGCTGAAGGTGTACAAATACTTTGTTCCTGCGCTTGCTGCTCCAGAACCATAGCAAGCTGATGTTTAAATGCATCTCTTTCATCTTGAGAGTTGACTAATTTCTCTTCGAGGATGTCAATGCGTTGCTGTTGTTGTTGCAGGTTCTGTTGCATTTGTTGTTTTTGTTGTTGTTGTATTTGTTGTTGCGCTTGTTGTTGTTTCTGTTGCTGTTGCTGCTCTAATCTAAACTGTTGCAAGAAGTCATTCAGTTGCTGTTGCATCTCTTGGTGCAACTGTTGTTGTTCTTGCAATTGCAGACGTTCACTTTGACGTTGTGAATGTCTATGTCTTAGTTGCTGTAACTCCAGCTCTTGTAGTTTTTGAGGCTCACGTTGACTGCGTGAGTGTCTCTCTCTAAGTTGCTGTAACTCCAGCTCTTCTTCTTCTTCATCATAATCATCATCATCATCTTCTTCTTCTTCTTCTTCTTCTTCACCATAATAATCATCATCTTCTTCATCATAATCTTCTTCTTCGTCCTCTTCATAAACTTCTTCTTGCTTTTGCTGTTGCAAACTCTCACGTTGACGGCGTGATTGTCTTTGTTGCTCTAGCAATTGTTGTTGTTGTTGTTGTTGTTGTTGGTTTACAAGATCACGTTGACGGCGTGAGTGCTGTTGTTGTTGTTGCTGTTGTTGCTGTTGTTGTTGTTGGTGGTGTTCAACATCACGTTGACGGCGTGAGTGTTGTTGTTGCTGTTGTTGCTGTTGTTGCTGTTGGTAGTGTTCAACATCACGTTGACGGCGTGAGTGTTGTTGTTGTTGTTGTTGTTGCTGTTGTTGCTGTTGTTGCTGTTGTTGTTGCTGTTGTTGCTGTTGTTGTTGCTGTTGTTGCTGTTGTTGTTGGTGGTGTTCAACATCACGTTGACGGCGTGAGTGCTGTTGTTGTTGTTGCTGTTGTTGCTGTTGTTGCTGTTGTTGCTGTTGTTGTTGGTGGTGGTGTTCAACATCACGTTGACGGCGTGAGTGTTGTTGTTGTTGTTGTTGTTGCTGTTGTTGTTGTTGATGATGACGTTGATCATCAGAATCAGTGTCAACCTTGAATAAGGTTGATAAGGAAGAAGAGGCTTCCTTTTGAGAGCTTGGCTCTCCTAACATTTGTTGAAGGTCAGCGTCACTCCAACGGATAGTATTCATTATGGTAGTTGTAGTAGTTGTGGCTGTTGTAGTAGTTGTGGCTGTTGTAGTAGTAGTGATAGTATCAGTAGTATCAGTAGTATCAGTAGTAGTAGTGGTAGTGGAAGAAGAAAGTGGGTGTGTTGATTACAAAGAGGAGGATAAAGAGGTAGCAGATATATCTTGTTCCCAAACGCACCCGCTCAGGCGCTACAAGTGCAGAACAGGGAGACAAAGACAAAGACAGACACAGAGAAACCAAAAGCCTGCTTACGTAAAAGGCTACCTCGCGGCTTACGTAACTCTGAGAAGTTGCACCAGTGTTAGACATCCAGTAAGTGAGCCGAGTTAATTGAATCTTGTCGTATTCAACTATATTTAAAATACATTTACGAATGCTTACGGTAGAGGTAATTCTACGGTTGAAATGAGGGTAATCAAGAGAGCCGTGGTATGCTATACGAATTAACAAAATCGACGAAAAGAATTAGAACATGGGAGATGGGGTATGTATGTGTTCTCCCTCTCTACTCAATTGATTTATATTGGATGTCTATAGTGATGATAAGTATCAGAATTCACTAGAGTAACCGCTCCTATCCAAAACGTTCGTCTCTGTCAATCAAGAATACTAGTTGATAACCAAGGTCAAGTGATGATTAATCTTCAAGATGCCGTGATTCAGGGGAAAACCCATATAAACTGTCGACAGTCCATAATCTGGATCTAGATAAAACGATAATCACACTCAATGACAATATAAAACACGGTGGTATCGTAGCACCTATATTACATATATTTGAATAGTAACAACATGGACAAAACGATACTCCTACTAGGCAATGTACCAAAGGATCTCATTACGATAGGCATCACAAAAAAACACACCAAGACAAAGGGGGTGGGAACGAACATTGGCCATAAATTTAAGTTGTTTAATCGAAAGCCTTGCCATACCTTTCAATAACAGGCCTGTAAATGATACGTGGAAGTACTCAGATCACACATCATCAATTCAACGTTGATTAGTATCGTACCTAGTTTGGGGTGTCTCGGTGATGGATCGAGCCCCACAGCACACGAAACTCAGCCACTTCAGCAACCCGCCACACCATATCAGTTTGTGGCAAGAACTGTTTCCGCACTCGATTCCATTTCAATTTTAATTTAATTTAACTTAATTATCTGATTAGAGAGAGAGAGAGAGACCCAATTAATTGATTTGATTTCCCCCTATCAGAACTCTCTGGGCCTGCTTCTTGTGCCACTTTCCCCCCATTCCACACTCCCCCCATATTACACACTACTTACTCTCCATATTACAATAGTATACTACAACGCTTCCAATTATGTCTGATTCATCAACTTCAGATAATGGTGACCCATCCACCGCTTCGTCTCCTTCTCCTCTCCACTCAGAGATAAGAGATCCTTCCCATCCGCAGGGCGGTATCCCCAGAATCAACGAGACAGGCTCCTCCTTAAACCCACAAACAACACCTTCAGTCTCCTTAACCGCCTCTATCTCTTCAGAATCCACACCATCTTCACCATCATCCTCTTCCTTGTCCTCTTCCTGTTCATCGGACCCAATGTCAACCACCGATGATTCGTGGTCCTTGATTTCCGATGATGAGTTGGATGAGGGTATCAATTTCAATGACGTTGTCTCCACTGACGAATCAGTGGGCGACGACACCCACCATTTTGACCCAATCAACACAAATACAAATACAAACATGAACATCGCTGATTTCTTGGGTCATGATCATGCTCAACCACTTACTGATTCTCTGATTGGCAGTGCTTCTCTCTTTACATTGAGGGATTTCGCAAACGATGGTAGTCCAACACAACCAAGATCACAGAATCCTGGCTCTGGAAGCTTCCAATTTGCTGCTCCTTCGTTATACCAGCCACAGTTGTTGTCCCCCGATGAACACGAAGAAGAAGAAGGTGATGCTGATGATGATGATGATGATGATGATCACGAGGAGCATGCACGTTTAGGCAGACAGAGACAAGGATGCGGTATAATTTACAACCAGCAATTCAAAAATGTCCAATATGTTATCAACAAGAAACTACAACAAGCTTTCAATTACATGATGGTCAACCCATGGGGCGCTGTGGCATACTTTTGTGTGTTCAGCTACCTAATACATTCATTGTTCATCAGTGATCGGTATCTAGTCAGAGGCATTGAGAATAAAACCATTGCTCTTGATAGAATCCCAGATAAGCCGAAATATATCAAGTTATACGAAGAGACATGCAAATCATCTCTTGAGAAATTGACCAGTGACTACGTCACATGCTCAGCTGACGAATCCAATGATTTGGGGTACTGCAAGAAGAACTTTTACGATGAGTTTAACAGGGATAAGGATTTCTGTCAATATGGCGAGTTATCCGCCTCTGCTTTTTCAAGTGGTGTTTATTGGGGCATGAAAATGTTCAGAGAAGGTAAGAGTATCTTGAAACAAGCCTCCAAAGCCTCTCAGAAATCCCAAAAGAGCTTGTTCCATTACATGTATTTGAAATCAAAATCCTTACAGTATGAATCAGGTGACGTTTATCATAAATTAATCTCACCAAAATTCAAAGAACTAAGTTTGAAATCCCATGAATCTGCTAAGAAGGCATATGCGTTTTCGAAACCAAAGTTGGTTCAAGCTGGTCAAATAACAGCATCAAAACTTAAACTTCTTCAAAAAGAATCATACAAAAGATCATTGCAATGGAGCGACTTATCAAAGAAATACTCGAAATCATTATCTTTAGAATGTAAAAAGAGCTTCCAGAAAAGCTCAGATTGGCTAGCTCCAAGACTATCAACAATGTACAAGAAAGCAGATGGGCATTTGAAAGACAAGTTCATTCCTAGTTTGATGCATTATCAGCGTGAGTCTATTGATGGTGTTAGAAATGTGGTGTTGGTTAGCTTGCCTTTGGTTGAAGATGCGTTCCGTGAGACTGTTGCGTTTGGTGATCGATGCTATACTCAGATTCTGCAGATGTTTGAATGATTGAGTTGATGAGGTTGATTCTCATTGCACTGTTTATTTTGTTATACGCTCTGATTTCCAAGTGTTGATTGTTTTTTTGATTCTTTTATTTTGATTATTACTTTGTTTTGTTTGTTTGATATTGATTTGAATGACTGTTTTATTTTTGTTTGTTTGTTTCGATTTCCTCTCCTTTTTTTCACTCTTTGTTTTTACACAGTTGAACTGATGTTGTTGTTTCATGATGGTTCTTTGTGTTGATTTTTACTCTTTCTTTTATTATTACCCTTTTTCACCCTATGTTTTTTTCTTGCTGTTTTTTGTCTTTTTGTTTTGTTTATTGTTGTTGTTACATGTCCTGTATGAAAGCCGGTTGGATTGGATTTGGTATTACTTTCATAATCATGAGTGGTTTATTTTTTAAGGTTAGGTTATGATACGGTTTTGAATTGGAATTGGAATTTCAATTTGGTCTTGGTCTTGGTCTTGGTCTCTGGTGGTGGTTTGGTTAAGTGATGTGTGTTTTGAATTGATCTATATATACCTTTTTTTCTTTTACTTTTTGTTACTATTCATTTTCATTGATTTGGATTTTGTCTTAGCTTTGGCTTTTTGTTGGTTTTTGTTTATTTTTTTTTTCATGAGTGGAACTTTTATATCTTTTTATTATTATTGTTATTGTTATCGTTTGTTTGTAAGATCTATCTTCTGTGTGGATATACAATTTGTTATACCTCACACACAAAAAACCAATAAACTCATAAAACAAACACATCGAACGTCCCATCCTGAACCCTTTACCACAACCATCCTTACTCAGCTCCCAACAACCCAGAAAGATGAAGTGGGAGTAAAAAACGGGTGCCAGATACACAGACACGGAGATACAAATCACCACTTACTCCCTTGTCAACACCCGCGTCCCAACCCTGGCAGAATTTGAAAAACTTATAACCGCATCAAAATCAAGCTCACCATCACCATCACCAACACAAACCACAAAGAACACACAATCACCCCTCAAACAACACAGATAACAACACTAATTATAGCATCAATTTGAAATGTCAGCTAACCCAGGAAACAAACTACAACCATGGAACCCAACTCCACCGGACAGAGGATCTTTCCCACTTGATCATTTTGGTGATTGTACAACACAAATGGAAAACTATCTTAAATGCTTGAAACTCGTGCGTAATGAAAACGCACCAAATTGCAGATTGTTAGCTAAGAGTTATTTAAAATGTCGTATGGAGCATGAGTTGATGGATAAGATGGATTGGGATGATTTGGGGTTGCCTGATGATGCCAAGGTTGAGTAACTAACTGTAACTAACTGCCCCTTGTGATGATGATGATGGTTGTTCTTGTATATAATGGATAGCTGTGTGGTGTTGTGTTGCGTGGTTTAATGTTTTGATATATGGTGTCATTGGGTTATCTTGAGTTTTGGGCCATGAGTTGATTAATGGTATGGATTGGTGATTTAGTGCCCTATTATGTATTGAGTTGGTGTTTCTTGTAAATAATGAATATTTTAATTGTCACCTTGTGTGATTTAGTGTTTTGATATAATTTCTCATTGTGTGTGTCGATAGTTTTGTATGTATTTGTATGGTTGACGAAGTAGTGTATTGCAATTTATTTCGAGATTGAGCAAATGAGCAAATAATATAATTAGTATACATACGTTAATAAAACAAACAAAAATGAGGAGGAATACACATAGGATAACAAACAACGGTGAAATTCAAAGAACAAAAAAAAACACACAAAAACACCCAAAAACAATGAGCATATCAATGGAAAATCAAACAAGAAAGAAGGGGAAGCAAAACATGATCAGCTTGATTATTTGGAGGTGATTGGCGCACCAACATTATCAGACTCATCATCAGACTCATCATCAGATTCCTCTTCCTCCTCATCCTTTTCTTTTCCCTCCAATTCACGGATTCTGTTCTCTAAAACTTCAACTTTAGCCTCCAACATCGCAATACGACCTTTAGCCTCGGCCAAATTAGTCGGTTTGCCAATCGACTTCATCGTCTTTTGAAGATCTCCAATATACGAGCCGGCACCACCACCAACAACATTATTTGAGTCTTCTTGTTCAAAATAATTTGCACCCTGGTTCACTGGCAAATTACCCAAGTTTGATAAGTTTGAACTGACCGCTGCTGCAGCAGTAGCCTGAGCTTGAATCTTTGGATCCAATTTGTTTTTTTTAGACTTGTATGATGATGATGAATCACCTAGTTTTCTCTTTGATTGCAATGCAGATGGTGTAGAGAGTGAGTTTGATATTAATGAAGATGGAGCACCTGATGAGCAACCTGATGAAGAGTTAATGTGTCTTAGTAATGCATCTGCTCTGGCAAACTTCTTGTGGCATTTCGAACAATCAAATGGTTTTTCACCGGTATGTAACTTTTCATGTCTTTTTAAATCATGCTGTCTTCTGAATTTGACATGGCATTGATGACACTCGTATGGTTTTTCATCGGTATGGATCATGAAATGGGATCTGAGGTTGTGTTTTCTTGTAAAGGCATGGTTGCACACGGGACAATGGTATTTTTTCGTATCTGGGTCTTCTTGAATTTCTGAATTTGAGATGGAAGATCTGGAATCAGCTTCAACGTCGGGTGAATCCTTGTTGTTATTTGAATAAGTTGCCAAAGTCACTGAGGAGTCCATGTCACTTGAATGATGGTGATGGCCGTTGTTCATGATGGTGGTTCTCTTGGAATCATGGGTGGTGGCAGTGGTGGCAGATGTAGAGGCTGGAGCAGAGGAAGATTTGTCGTTGTTGACCGCAGCAGCAGCGACGGCAGCCACAGCGGTCACGTCTGAGACTTGCGATTGACTGATTAGGTTTGAGTCAATGTTCGAGAGCATTGTTGATAAATGTGATGAAGCGGATTGGGAGGTCATTATGAACAAATCGACAAAGTTATACAAGTGAGACGATGGAAGATGTGAAGTGGAGATCGAGTGAAGTAAAGTGAAATCTGGAGAGTGTGGAAGACCAAAACAAAAAAACAAAACAAGTTGGAAAGAAGGAGGCTAGGGAGAAGGCTAAGGAAAGCTGGAAATGTGGCAAAATCAAAACATTTTGAAGAATTTTTTGAAAACTGCGAAAGCTCAGCGCAATTTTAAGTGGCTGGGGAAACGCGAACAAATTGGCTGCAACTGGCACACAAACAGACAATGGCAGCGTGTGTGGTGCATACGCCTCAAGGTGTGGCGGGGCCTGGCCTGGCCTGGCCTGCCGTGCCGTCCAGTTGGCTGGACACGACCTTTTAAGCGAACACCGAGCAGAGCGAGCAGAATATAAGAACACACAACAGAGTGATTATTGCTATTATATATATCGGAGAGTTTTCATACACTCAATTTTTTACACACAGTAATATGGTATGACATAATACAATATTGTATGATATGGTATGTTATCTGACTATATGTATCTCCTGAATATTAGATTATCTTGAATGACGAATCGCAATTCATTTGCCCTTCAGTTGATCACAACAGAGATGTTAGAAAAGCTGCGCAAACTGCAAATTAGGGCGCATGCGGGAGCACGGAGGGAGCCAGAGGGAGGCGCACGGACTCGATTGCTTCTTCTTCGCGGGAGAAGAGAGAACAAGAGAGGGGGAGATAGAGATAGAGCAATTTCACTTTTCCCTTTTCTTTCCTTTCCCACTCGCCATCCGATTTGCTAATCTACCCATACCCATCTGGCCTTTCCTTCCTCCTCCTCCTCCCCCCCCCTTTAAGTGGAGAGAGGAGATGTTTTCATTGGTTGTATGTTGAAGATATGTATAGATGAGAGAAAAAGGTAAAATTGGTGGCTGTACGAGAATTAGAATTAGAAGTAGAAGCAGAAGTAGTGCGATAGAGGTTGACGTGGGGGAGTGGCGAATGATAAGTGGTGAGATGTTTTGTATTGGAAAGCTTAAATCTTTGCCCCCTTTCATATTTCACCGGGAGATGGGAGATGGGAGACACCGACAAGAGGGAGATACGAGATCATATGAAGAAGAAGATAACGGGGCAACAACGTGGCACATCTCACCGGGTGGCAGAAGAGAGTGGATAGTGGATAGTGGATAGTGGATAGTGGAGTGTTCAAGCGTGAATGCGAGTTTGAGTGTTTGAGTGTTTGAAGCTCCTGTGCATGAATAGCCAAGAACAATAAGCCTCACAGGCTAGCAGGCCACCAGGCTGGCACGTCCACGTCAATTTTGCTGGGAGGACACGATGCCCCCTCCCCCGTGGTGGTGTGCTGAGACGCACGAACAATTAATTAATTAATTGATTGATAAACCTGCAATAATTAATTATTTACAATTATTCACACACAGAGACGGGGAGATTGTGCGGTGGAATCTGCTAGCCTACTTCTAATCTCAGATTTCGTCATTTTCCCTCCCGTGCGCTCCCCGTGAGTCAGCCAATTTAATTTAATTTAATTTCACTATTCACTATTCACTCTCTAATTACTATTCACTCATCATTCACTATTCACCATTCACTCACTGATTGTTGTTTATCCTGCAATGAGAAAAGAAAAAGGATCAATTTATTTTTTTCTATATTTATTAAACAGCTTTTGAATAAATACTCATCTATCCCACTCCCACTCTCTGTCTCTTCCAATATTGGGTGACATTCATAGTAGTATAACCTTATATATACTCATATATATTACACCCTCATCCACATCTTGTGTGCTCCATACATATTCAGAACCTCATTATCAAACAATTGACCAGTATAGGACTCCCTCCTCCCCCTCCCCCAAATACCCAAATACCCAATATCTACCCACTACATTACTTCCACTAGACCACCCCTTTTCATCATTGATACCAATGAATACATCTTATTAATCTTATTGGTTGAATAAGATACTCCTAATATACCCTCCTCCTACTCCCCCTCCCCAACTCAAGGGCTTTTACACTAAAAAGATCCCCTTTACCCTTAGTCCTTCTCCCCTGGTTCATCCCCCCGTCCCTTTTCCCTTTCCCATTATAAGGCCATATCGCTTATTTCACCGCTTTCAACTATTGATACCCTCTTCGCAAAACATCAGCTTGTCCTATATTTACGCTCCACATATATATTCAAATAAGATACAACAAAAATGATGGCCACAGTCTCCTCCTCTTCAACTGGTTATAATAGAAAGAGACCAAGAAGACTCACCTCTTCAGCGACTTCAATCACCCCTTCTCAAATTCATCAACAAAATATTCAACATCAACATCATCAAGTTGACACTCAACTGCCAAATTCTTCAAGCTCCTCATTAAGCCTCAATTCAACATCCACATCCTCTTTTATCAGAAAGAAACAACAACAATACCCTCCAAAATCAAACCTTCCTCACTATCCAACCACCACTAACTCCACAATTGATGTGATTAATCTAGACTCAGATGCCGATGACTATGCATTGAAGGATGATACCTATCAAATCACTTCCAAAACTGATGAATTCTCATTTTTCGAAACAGCTATAGAAGAGGAAGATGATGATTTCCAATTCAAAGATGGTGATGATGACGATGATGATGACGACGATAATGATGCGCGCACTAATACTTATGGTCTTGATGAAGATACCAGGTCTAATTCTTCTTCCACATCTTCATTTACAACTTATAACAGTTTCAACTTGACAAGCTTGAAATTCAATCATTCCACAATAAATGATGATTCAATACTTCCCGTGGTTAGAAAGAAATTGAGAACTAAATCCCTACCTCAACTATCATATTCTAAACTTTGCTATAAGCCAACTTTCAATAAACATGATGTGTTACAGAAGATTGGTGATGTTAAGACTGCTTTGATTCAACATAATTTCAATCATTATATCTATCAACAACAATCTGATTATATCTCAACATCAACCATTAATAGTAGGAAACTTTCCTTCAATACTGATTTACCTTCAAACATGAAAACTTACAATATTATTAACAACAACAACAACAATGATAATCATAATCATCATCAACAACAGCAGAAAAAGAAGAATTACTTTTCAAATTCATCTTCAGAATCATCATCCGATTCTTCTCGTTCTACACTCACTTCAAACGATACAATCCCTTGCGATGATAAAGATGGCCACTACATAATCAACCCTGGTGCAAATTTCGCCAATGATCGTTTCCAAATCCAATCACTATTGGGCCAGGGAACATTTGGTAAAGTTATTAAAGCTTATGATAGATACAATGACTGTACAGTGGCAATCAAAATAATCAGAGCAATACCGAAATACCGTGAAGCTTCCAAAATTGAATTGAGAGTGCTAACGATGCTCAAGAAACATGACCCATCAAATGTCAACCAATGCATTCATCTTAGAGAATGTTTTGATTACAGAGATCATATTTGCATCGTTACTGACATTTTGAAAATTTCATTGTATGATTTCCTCGACAAGAACCAATTCTTACCTTTCCCAGGCTCACACATTCAAGCAGTGACAAGACAAATTTTAAGGTCTGTGGCATTCATGCATGACTTAAACCTAATTCACACCGATTTGAAACCAGAAAACATTTTACTCAAAGACGATTCATACTTGAAAAAACCATTCTCACATCCAAATTCAACAAAGACTTTTTATCGTAAGATCCTCAAAGATCCAAAAATCTACATCATTGATTTCGGTTCAGCCATATTTGACGACGAGTACCATTCATCAGTTGTATCAACACGACATTACCGTGCTCCTGAAATCATCCTTGGTATTGGTTGGTCTTTCCCATGCGATATGTGGTCAGTTGGGTGTATATTATTCGAGCTGATCACAGGTGATGCATTGTTCAAGACACATGATAACGTGCAGCATTTGGCAATGATGGAGAAGGTTATTGGTGAGCCAATGGATTTAGGATTGGTTAGACGTTGTTTTAATCAGTTTTATCATCATGATACTTTAGTTAATTCATCACAGAACAATTTCAACGTTCGTAGAAGGTCATCTGTTGCATCTTCTAATGGTGTGAATGGTGGAAGTGGCGATGAATGTATTGCTGATGCTTTTTCAAAGACAACTGGTCAGTTGTTGTTTCCGATGGGTAATGGAAAGACTTCACAGAAGTTGATCCATGAAGTTGAGATGTTGAGAAGTTTATGTGATATAATTGGTGATAAAGTTGGGTTTAAGTTCTCGATGAAATTGTCATTGCGTGAATCTGTATCTGTTTTCAAAATTGCTAAACATTCTGTTGGTGATTATGAGTTTTGGTATTGGTTTATTGATTTGATTCGGATGATGTTGGTTTATGATCCAATGAAGCGGATTACTGCTGTTGATGCAATGAACCATAATTGGTTCCGTTGTGGGATCCTGGATGATGGAACGGATTGAAATGGTCTGGATATTCTTTTTTTTGCTTTTTTTCATTGGCTTTTTTTTTTACTTGATTATTTAGATTGATGAGTTGTTTTTGTTGATGTTTTATGATACTGATGGCTGTGATCATGATGTGATCATGATTTGGTTTTGTGTTAATTTTTGTTTTGTTTATATCCTTGGCTTCCTTTTTTTTTTTTTTGTTTTTGTTTTTCTCCTTTACGTTTTTCCTCTATGTTTTATCTTTTGTGTTTTGTTTTTTTTGGTCGATTATTGAATGATTGATA
>JAJMFV010000061.1:0-13931 GCA_030568425.1 Ambrosiozyma llanquihuensis | reverse complement strand
ATTGATGGATCTCAAGTTACGTAACAAGGTTGCGAATTTGGTTAACAATGCCATCATACTGGATGGCAACAATAACAATGGATATTATGATGAAAATGATGAAGATAATGGTTGTGAGTTTTTCAAAGCCAAGAAATCTACTGATTTGATGAATGCTAGAAAGAAAACTGAGACGGTAACTAGTAGTACTAGTAGTACTAGTAATACTAGTAATACTAGTAATAGAACAAGTGATGGAATTCGGATGGTTCCATTATCGGTGATACATGGGAATTTGGGTAATGGTTTGGAGAATAGAGAGGGAAATGAAGGTGGTTTGAGTAATGGATTGCAAGGGAGTCAAAAGCATGATGAATATGATTATGATTACGAGGCTCGAATTGGGCAGATTGATGTGAAGTTGATCAAGCTTGTGAAGTTGATGATATGGTCATTTGGTGAAGGGTGTGGTAACAAGGAGATTGAGTCTTTTTTAAATACGCTATTTTAACATGGAGAGAGAGAACAGTGTAAATGCCAGTATATCTAGATATCAACAAGTAAGATCAGAGCAAAGGGCCCTCTTCCCCACAGTGAGAGCAGATCAGCTCAGCTCAGAGGCGCCGGGGGACGGGAGAAGGGAAGAGAAGCGAACAGGGGGTGCTTTGGGTGCGGGCTGCGGGGTTGCAGCTGAGAACTGAGAGCTGGGAGCCCTTATTGGCGAGAAGAGAGAAGAGAAGAGAAGAGAAGAAGATATAAAAGGGGATCTGTAGCCTGTGTTTGAATTTGAATTTGAATGTCTGTACTTTGTTTGCTTGCTGTGTATCCATTCACACTCTTCATCCACCCAGATACTTCTCTTGAGAGGATAAGATAATTACAAATTATCACCTTCCCATTTGCTCGCACCAGTATCAGCCATACATACATCCCTCTGATTCTCTCGTCCTCCGTCTTAACCGTTGCAAAACAGGGCAGCATTCACACACAACAGACTCCCAGACTCCCAGACTTCCAGACTCACACACACAGAACATCAACTCAATCAACTGGCCCATCCTAGCACTCTCTCCCAACAGCCATCGACCCATTGCACCTGCTCATTTTATAGGAAAGGGCACTTTTAATCACCAATATTTTTCCCCGTGCGTGACCGACCCGCTTAATTTGAGAAAATTTTCACTATTCTCAGTACTTTGTTAGGCATTTAAAACCGGAGTTTCACTGTATCTATCTCTACAATACATTCTGTAAAGATACTGCAAAAATACACACAAAGATCAGAAATTTCTATTCTTGCTATCTTTTTGATTTTTGAGTTTTTGATCTTTGATTTTTTGGTTTTTGCTTACTCCTCCTCTTGCAACTTGATTCATCGGTCCTGGTATTTCGAGAAAGCTTAATAACTTCAACCATGTCGGATACACCTCTAAATACAACTAAATCCGCATCAGGAGCCGGTTCTTCGCAACTGATTCTCCCGCAAAAGTTTCAACTAAATTCATCAACAAACACTACAACTTCGCCTATAATACCTTCACAATCTTCGCAATACACATCAATACAACATTTACAAGATAAAAACATACAGCATCAACAGCTGGAATATAACGACAAACTGCCGAATCCACAAGAAACTAAAAAAACAAAACCTCAAAAGATAGATAAACAATCTATGGAATATGTTGTCAGAAGTGGTATCGCAGGTGGTGTAGCTGGTATATCCGCCAAAACATTGATTGCACCTTTGGATAGGGTGAAAATCTTGTTTCAAACTTCAAATCCACATTTCAAACATTTTTCAGGTTCTTTTAGAGGTATGTTTCAAGCCATCGAACAGATTTATACAAGTGATGGTGTGAGAGGTTTATATCAAGGTCATTCAGCAACTTTACTGAGAATCTTCCCATACGCTGCAATCAAATTCGTTTGTTATGAACAAATTAGAACGGTACTTATACCCAGAGATGAATATGAAACTGCTGGAAGAAGATTATTGGCCGGATCACTGGCTGGTGTTCTATCAGTTTCATTCACTTACCCATTGGATTTGATTAGAGTTAGATTGGCTTTTGAAACTGGTCATAAACAAATCAATACCGGTAGAGGTAAAATCTTTCAAATATTAAATACAATTTATCATGAGCAACCACGTTTTAGATTCAATACCGGTGGTTCTCTTAGAAACCAACCATTTTTCACAAGAGTATTTTATACAACACTAGGTTACACTGCACAACCAATACAAGCATTATCCAATTTCTATAGAGGTTTCATACCTACAATATTCGGTATGGTTCCATATGCAGGTGTTTCATTTTATACACACGATTTACTACACGATTTATTTAGATCAAAATCATTGGCAAAATATACTGTTCTTGATCACGGACATTCAATGGACAAGAAAACAAAATCACAATCTTCATTCGATACTAGAAAACCACTTAAAACTTGGGCACAATTGGTGGCTGGTGGTGGTGCTGGTATGCTTGCACAAGCTGCTGCTTATCCATTTGAAGTTATTAGAAGAAGAATGCAAGTTGGTGCAGTTATGAATGCAGGTGGCGAGTTTCTGTCCATTGCTCGAGTTGGAGCAATAATATATGCAGAAAGAGGTTTCAAAGGATTTTATGTTGGTTTAGGTATAGGTTTCCTAAAAATTGTTCCAATGTTTGCATGTTCTTTCTACGTTTACGAACGTTGTAAAAATTTCCTTCTCATTTGAGTTTACCAATTCAAATATAACCACTCATTGTTTTATCCACACATCATCCATTATCATTATCAATATAAAACATTATGCATTCATGGGCTTTTTTCTAGATTTTCTACGTTTTTAAGGTTATTTATTTATTTTTGTATTCTCTAATTATTTAATACCAATTTACTCAGTTTAAGAATCCGAAACCAAAACCATCACCACACAAACCTCACTAATTAAAATTACTTTCAACAATACCAGATTTATCACACATTGATCTAAAGATACTATCCTCAACTTGGAACAACTTCTTTGGTGTATCAAATTCCGCAATCTCACCTTTATCCATAACGAGGATCTTATCATAGTTGATAATTGTTTTTAATCTATGCGCAATACACAAAATCGTACAGTGATTAAACTCTTTAACAATGGTTTCTTGAATCTTCGAATCAGTTTCATAATCAACACTAGATGTTGCTTCGTCTAATATAAGGATCTTTGAATCTCTCACCAATGCACGGCATAATGCCATGATTTGTCTTTGTCCCAATGAGAAATTATCACCGTTGTCTTCAACTAAACTGTCCAAATGGAATTTGCTGACGACTGATAAATCATCCGTGGTTTGAAGTTTCACCCTTTCAATTTCAGTTTCGGATATGCAGCCAGATGTAACTAATGCTGAGTATAATACATCATCTGATAATTTACCAAATGGGTCTAAGTTTTGACGAACTGTACCTTTGAATAAAATAGGATCTTGTGGAATGATAGTCAATCTTGATCTCAAATCAAACAACCCAATTTCTTGAATGTTGATTCCATCGATTTCCATAGTACCATGATCAGGCTCACTTAGTCTGTACAATGCAGTCATAATCGTGGATTTCCCAGCACCTGTACGTCCACAAATACCAATTTTCTCTTGAGGTTTGATGTCAATGGTCATGTTCTTCAAAACATAAGGAAGGGCAGGTCTGTAACGTAAGCATACATCTGTAAATTTGATACCACCTTGTTCAGGCCATGATTCAGGTGGTGTGTTATCTGATGTGGAATAATAAGCAGCTTCCTGAGGCATATCGATGGCATATTCACAGATTCGTTCAACAGAATTCAAAAGTTGTTCAAGTTGACCCAGTGATTTTGAAGTTGAGATCAACTGTAGAGAAAATGACACCAAATATGAAACGATCAAACCTGCTGATGCACCACTGATTGAAAAGACATTTCCTGCAATTAATAACGTAACGACTAAATTCAAGACAGCGGTTGCAACATGCAAATAAGCTGCCATGAAACGTTGCAATGAGTTAGTCAGATAATACGCTTCGTTCATAGTATTGATTTGAGTCTTGTTCAAGTCACAGAACAAAGGACCATTTTTATACAATTTGATAGTTTCACAACCTTGTAGAATCTCATCAAATGTGGAATAAACAATTGATCTTTGAACACCTTCAATTCTTTTCACTTCTCTTGCAGTTGCTTGATAGTATGAAAACTCAGAGACTGCAAACATGAAGAAAAATGGTAGAAATATTAAAACATATGGCATGTAAATAACACATAGAATCAATATACCAATTAAATTACCAGCAGCAAATGAAAAAAGTCTTAGTTGTTCAGCCAACTCGTTATCTAATGCATCGGTATCCTTTGTGAATCTGTTCAATATCCTACCCATTGGAGTAGTATCAAAAAAAGCCATTGGTGCATGCATAACCTTTTTCAACGATTCAATATTTAGAGTTCTAGACGCATTGTTACAGAAGTAAACCAACGTACAGAATTGCCATCCTGTACAAACCACAAACAAACAAGCAAACATAACATAGATACCGATGTAAAAACCGGATGATCTATTAGGAAACTTAGTCTGAGTCCAGAATGATAACCACACATTTTGAAATAACATACAGAAAGTGGTCAAGGTGATACTTGAAATAACTGCAGGAATCATAATTTTCAAACCAGCTTTCCCACATCCTGCTCTTAGATATGCCATGAAAATCTCCTTCTTGATTCCATTGATCTCTCTATGCTCTTTCTCAATTAATCTTCCTTCACCTTCTTTATATTCAATTTTCGTGGTTTGTTTACGGACTAGCTTGGTATCCTCTTCAATCTGATCAATATCGATTTCATCTTCTTCAATTTCCTTAGCTTCACTTGAAGTTTGTTGAAAAGCCATAAGATTTGAAAATAACTTATTCGATGCCATTAATTCTGATTGAGTTGCTATTTCAACCGTGCCATCCCCATTCAAGAAGATGATTCTATCTGCTGATCCAATTAATGATAATTGATGAGTGGCCAAAACTCTAGTTTTCTCACTTAGTATCCCCATAAAACAGTTTTCCATGATATGCTTACCAACTTTTGCATCAACGGCACTCAAAACATCATCCAATAATATGATATTGTTATCCGGTGAGCTGCAAGTTCTATAAACAGCTCTCGCAAGATTGATTCTGGCTTTTTGACCTCCAGATAAGTTAACACCCCTCTCACCGATTTCAGTTTGATCACCAGCTGGCAAAATTTCAAAATCGTTTTCTAAAGCACAACATTCAACCACTGTTCTATAAAGATCATTGTGGTATGGAAGACCAAAAATGATATTGTTTCTAACGGTAGCATTCTGGATCCATGGATTGGAGCATAGAAGTAGCTCACCGGATATGTTCACCTGACCTGAGATTCTAGGCATCAAACCGGACATTGCTGATAGCAAAGAAGATTTTCCTGAACCGATGGAACCTGTGATGACGATAAATTCATTTTGGTTGATACTCAACTTAACATTTTTTAATCCAGTGAATAGATCATTTTCAGTTTTATCTTCAGTTTCACTTTCCTCAGTGTTGGAATTTGTTTTATCTGATATTGATTCATCCCAATCAAACTCACCATCTTTGATTTCAATGGCAGGCTTATCCATCTCAAGCTCATTGATATGGTATTCGGGATCAGGAGTCTCCTCTCTAGCTAACAAATACCTCTGAACTCTTTTCAATGCAATCATGGCATCTGCGCCCGTAGCAAAGGCTGTGGGTAGCATGGAAACGTGTTGAGTTAGGATATTATACAATGTAAGCGAGGAGAAAACTTCAGAAGCATCTTTCAAGTATCCATACTGACCATAAACTGATAAGAATCCTATCACCGATGACACAGAAGCTAAAGAAACTGCAACTGCACTAACTGTATTTCTCAAGAATTGAATTTTCAATAGCACATTCATTTCATCTTTTCTAACTTTTGAAAGTAAAAAAGTGTATGGTATTTCCCAGGAGTAGTATTTGATGATCTTCATACTTCCCAACAACTCTTTCACGTATTTGACTCTTGCATCGGTGAAAACATTTGTTCTCTTTCTAAATCTCACTAGATATTTAGTAAGATATCCAATAATACCAGTGACAAGTAAGAAATAAGCAATACCGGCAAGTGATGCACCACCCAAGTTAACCGCCAACAAGATGATAGTGATGGTCACTCCCACAGGAATACCAGCAACAAAAAGTAGATAGCCACAAGCCAAGTCAATTTTTGATAAATCATTACCCAACAATGTCGTGACAACGGAAGGAGTATACTCACGTCTTGAATTACGATCCAGTTTTAAAGACTTGTCAATAAGTAGTTTGGTCAACAGTCCTTTGATCTCAGCACCAATGTAAGAAGCAATATGGAAATATCTTGCCATCAACAATCCTTGGAAACAGACAATGGCGGATATACCAATAGCCATACCATAACCATTCTTACCAACTTTTTCGCCTGAGGCTTGTTTGTGAACATATTTGATGAAGGCTCTAATTAAAAGTGGATTCAATCCACCAGCAACATCAGATACTATCTTGGCTATGAATGTATCAGTGAATTCACGTCTAAATGTCTTGAACAGAGCAGCTATTATTGTCCAAGATGAATATTGGAACTCTGGATCTTGTTCAATTGCCAGCCTATTTTCAATGGTATCTTCAATTTTTTTCCGTTTCATGTATTTTGTAAGATACTTGTATTTCTCTTTATCAAAGTGTTCAATAAACGAGTTGGCTCTATTTTCAACATTGAATCTTGAATTTTCGTCAATCTTGTACAGGTCTTCAGGTTCAATGATTCTTCTATATCCAACGTTTAAGATTGGAATACACCACACAAAGAAGAGTTCATTGAAAAACCCACATTCTCTGTATGGAGTAACTTTTCTTTCGTGCTCTAATGGAAATGGGGGCACTCTTTTATCCAACAAAAAAGGAGTAAGTAACCGTTTTTGGAGGGGTTGGTCAATCATACTATCATCATGATATTTCTCCACGTCGATTGAATGTGTGGCTGACGACGGAGAATCAGGCTCTTTTGCCGTGGTTTCTTTCTCCAACATGCTGCTCCAAGAACTGACAAATGCAACTGATACCCTTACAGAGAACTGGTATGTGTAACGATTCAGAGAGTTTTGGAGGAAAAACTGGGTCAAATTGTTGCAGTAAAGAGAAGAATCTCTTCTTCTATTCGGCAATCTCGTGTTGATACGGAGATTACATAATGCAGTGAGAATATCGTTATCTGTGGCGTCGGTGTTACTGTCCCCATTCCGCATCTCCACAGGATGCCGCTCTTTGGTGCGGTAATGTGACGGATGTGGAGAGTTTGGCCAGAAACCTGTATCCTGTTGGTTGTGTTTCACTTTTGAAAATGGTTGGACAAAGTAATCAAGTTGAATACCCATGCAATCTCAAATCAAGTTTCTCATAATCACAGTACAGGCCCAGAATATAGGCAGTTAGAATTCCGCAACTGGTACATGCGTTACTCGTGGAATCTTTAGATATATTACTGCAGAAAAAGATAGATTCATATGCTATTCATTAAAAACTCAACTGTTGTAAAACAGACGTATATACCACTTGATCATAAATGGAACAGAGTATCCCATGGCAAATGAGATCATGCACACTTTGTTATAATCCAACAACCTTTTTTTGAAACTATTTTCAGACTCCCTTTTTTGTCTCTTGTGGTACCTAGTCCGAGAGACTCTTGAACAACGCCTACAATGCTGCCGTCTAGATCTTCCACTAGAATCGAATGCCAGTGACGCATTCGAAGAAGAAGATGAGAGAGAATTAACTCTTGACTCCACTGAGCTTTCCGATGACGATGAGATTTTTCGTTTTCTGCTTACCTTTTGATGATCTCTGTATGATAAAGTTGTGGAAATTCGATCTGATGGTGTATAATGAGCAGGATTCATAGCGATATTTGTCAGAGCTGATCTATTTCTCTTCTTCGGAACAATTAATTTCCTCTCTTTGACCTTGTCAATTTTTCTCAGGCCTGTTTCAGTTAATTCAGAGGTCTCCTTTGTGATTGTAAACTGCTCACCAACTAATGTGATGTCATTCAGGACACTGCTTTCACTAGCTGAGCCAACTTCATAGTCAATAGGGGATAAAGTCTGCAACTCAGTACTTGTAGATAGTAGATCTTTTGATTGGTGATCTAATTTCACTTTATCATTCTCTAACATCTTCTTGTTGCACATTTCACCCTGGATATAGATAGTTCGATACTTGCAATTGGTTCTGGCTAGTTGGACACGTCATGACCTAAGAAATGATTATTTGGCATCATATAAATGGAACACTGCAATACAGAAACTTGATATGGTTTCGATGCAACGTTTTGTGATTGATCACTTTTTGAAAAGTTCATACGATATATCACAGACCTGATTTGCATTACCTATATGTCACAAATCATGAAAACAGACAGAATAGGTTTGCTGAAAATAACTCATGAATCCATTTTCGCTAGTCGTTCTTGAAACTCTTGACATCGTTGATTGTGAGCCACAAATATTGCTCTTACACTCTGTATGTCGTCCATTGTCCTTAATAATCTAGATCCTTTTTCCATATTTTGAGTAAACTCAAGAGCCAACTTGGACATCTCTTCTCTGTAACTAGACAACCGTTTACGAACATAGGCAGTTGAAAGTTTTCTTTTCATGTTGGCTTCTAACGTATGATCTTTGTGCAGCTCTTCGCCCCTCTTACCGATCATGACAGACTTGTTCTGAAAATCAAACACAACCTCGTATCCCACAGGACAAGAAACATCAGGGTTGTTTTTATATTTATATATCCGCTTTGTTTTTAATGGTAAGCCATCTTCAGATAGTGCAGTGGTGGGTATAGAGGTTCGCTCGGATGCCAAATGTAACGATAACGGGTCATATACCTCAGGGGAATTTGCATTTATCGAGTGAAACCTGTGGTCTGGTATTGATTCAATTATTTTGATCTGATCCCTGTCACTCTGAGGACATTTGAAGTATAGAAAGTGAATATTTCCATCATCAGAGGTACAATCACGTTTTCGCCTATCTTTGAGTGTATGAATTTTGAAATAATACCAAAACTGCAAAAACTGATTGATAGTCATAATATAAGTCGTGTTCTGAGAATGAAATAACTTTCTTACCAAAGATTTCAACTCTTCTATTGCTTGTGCATCTTCATCTGGATTGATATATGCAGGGACTTTCTTCAGTAGCATCTTAGCATAACCAGTTTTTTTCTTCAAACTATCAATACCCTTGCCGCCGGCATCAGAAAGAAAAATGGCAGGATTAAAATAATCTTTAATTTTTGAGGTTGAAACAACATGTGTATTTTTATCATCTATCAGACTATTCAAATTTGAAAAGCGTATCTTGCTAAATCGACCAGAATGATAGGAGTCCTACATGAATTGGCACCCGTTAGTATAAGCCTGTCATATACACAGAAATGGCTACTTGTAAATGAACCAACATACCACAAAGGAGTTTACAAATTGTGTTTTGAAAGCGTCAGACATCTGTTACGTTTTGAATATACTGGTTCTGTTTTTGTGGAGTAGATACATCATCACCATCGGCAGTTCGATTGATAGTGTGAGTGTTTTTTGGTTCTCCAAAGCACCCAGAGATGCTTCCCGATCCGGCAATTCGTGGTGCCCAAAAAACCGCCATTGTCGCAGCACGAAAAGGAGAAAAATGGACAATCCCGGGTGCCTTTGAGGATTGCGGGAAGAACAGGAGCAGGGGCCCACTATTTTCTGGGGTTTTCCCTCCATTGAAACGGTGCTCTTTCTTTCTGTGTCTGATCTTTGATTGCACAAACACAAGCTAGATCCTCATCTCCATTTACCATGAGCTCCAGCAGACATGACAAGTCATCTCCCCAGTCCCCTAAAAGAGAGCAGGATGGCCTCGTTCCAGGTTATTCAAGCAGCTCGTCTGCAAAGGGGAAGGCCTCAGACGATTCACAAGACTCAAAGAAAGCTGGCTCGAAACGTCGGAAGAAGGTTGGGATTGCATGCGTTTACTGCCGTAGATCTCACATGATCTGTGACGAAGGCAGACCTTGCCAACGGTGTGTGAAAAGAGATATTGGTCACCTGTGTCACGATGAGCCTACAACCAAGAGAACCACCAAGAAGGAAACCCCTACTGGAGATATCACTGTGCCTCCTTCCTTTTCGGCAGATGATTTACCTGGCCCCTCAACTGGGTCTGGGCTTCAAGCAATACCCACCCATTCTTCAGAAACTGGAACTGTTCCTGTCGCAATTCAACATGGTCAAAGTGATGCTCCACAGGAAACTCGTAATGCATCTACCAGCACAGAAAAATTCAAGCCATTAGAACTCTTCAATCCTCCACCACAGATTGACCCAGACACTTTTGGATACTCTGCTGGCGCAAACTCTCAGATGCAGCAACAACAACCTCAACAGCAGCAGCAACAACAACAACAACCAGCACAACAGCCTTCATCTTCTACTATCAATCAACAACCTTTCTTTTACTCGGAACACGCAGGCTCAGAGTTCAATTCGCTAACAGAATTCTTGTCCATGATTGATGATACAGATATGATTAACTCTATCAATCTAAATAATGATCCAATGCTTCAAAAATTGGAAGCAACATCGAGTCTGACATACAGCAATAACAACTCGACAACTAACTTGAATGGCCAATTTGATAGCGCTTTCTTCAATAGTTTGACTAACAGTGGCACACCTAACTTGGCTGCTAACAATCTAGCTAAAAAGCAAACAAATGTAGCCTCCCAACTGGCAATTCATAATACCCTGCAGCAATTTCAGCAATCCCAGCAACATCAGCTTCAGCAGAATAATAATAGCAACAACAACGGCAATGCGTCGCAGTTTGATTTTAATTCATTGAATAACCCATCACAACCACAAACTCAAATGAACACTCAGTTTGGCTCCGCAACTAGTTTACATTCCTCAACCCCTTACATATCAGATTCTGCAAGAGACAAATTCTTCTTGACTGCCGCAGATCCAACAACTGAAATATCACCTGAAGAAAGATTGAAACAAGTTATCAATGCTAAACTGGAAGCAGGCTTACTACGACCATTCGACTATGCCAAAGGTTATCAAAGGCTACAAACTTATATGGATAATCACATGGCATCATCATCCAGACAAAGAATCTTGAAACCATTATCTACTTTTAGACCTGGGTTCAGAGCTATTGCGAAAAGTTTGAAAGATATCGATTTGATTTTAGTTGAGGAGAATTTCGAAAGAATGCTGCTAGATTACGATCGTGTTTTTACATCAATGGCCATTCCAGCCTGCCTATGGAGAAGAACTGGTGAGATTTACAGAGGAAACAAGGAATTTGCATCTTTAGTGGAAGTTTCAATTGATGATCTTAAGAACGGTAAGTTGACGGTTTATGAAATAATGACAGAAGAGAGCAGTGTTAATTTTTGGGAAAAGTACGGTGCTGTTGCATTTGATAAGACTCAGAAGGCAATTCTAACTAGTTGTAATTTGAGAACAAAGGATGGTCGTCGTAAGAAGAATTGTTGTTTTAGTTTTACCATTAGAAGGGACAGATACAATATTCCAAGTGCAATCGTTGCAAATTTCATTCCAATTCAATGAATATATATATTTGAGTTCTATGGTTTACTACCGGCTCTCTACCTTTGAGTGTATAATTTATGTGTATATTTTGTATGTGTATGTACAATGCAAAACCCTTTCAAAGTAGTTGAAGTAATTCATCTGTGTTCGAAACAACAATATTTTTGTAAGTTGGCTTTTCGTTGAGTTTGTTCAACTTTGCAAAATCATCATAAAATTTGTTGATTATTCCTTGCGTTGAATTTCCAAAATTAATGAACTGTATTTCATTTCCATTTGATAGCTCATCCACCTTATTTAGACACTCTAGAAATTGCACCGGTTTCGAAGTGACTCTGATGATATTGTTGATCTGATGAGAAGCATCGGATTCAATCAACTTCCCATCAAAATTAGATAATACAGGAACTTTCAACTTCATTGTCTTATCAGGAACCATCGTCAACAAAAGATCGTCTTCAATAGGTTTGAGGATTGGGTTATGGAAAGGAATCTCCACTTTCAAATCAATCGCTCTGATTCTGGTCTTCCATATTTTATCAGCAGCTAGTCTGCTTTTCAGCAGCTCCAGTTTTTCACGTAATTCATCTTTGATTCCGGAAACCACAACCTGTTGATAATTATTATAGTTACTGATGACTATATCCATCTCATGTAATACTCTAACTATATAGTCAAAATGAGTTGGCTGAAACAATAACACGTACATACCATATTCCTCACATGTACTCTCTATCAATGACTCCATTAATTTACCTCTGTGATATGCGACTTCCATTGTCTTTTCAAAAGACAGAACATCTTGCAATACAAGAGATGTAATCTCACCTAATGAGTGACCTAGCATCAATTGAGATTTCTCAACCAAGTCTATCCCGTGGATTGATTTGATTAATTGGTAGTTTAAGTATGATTGAAGGATTAGCATCGGTTGTTGAAATGATGTCTTTTGTAAATTCGAAACTTTCCTCTTGTCCTGTAGAACTAACTCTGGGTGAGTTATGTATTCTGAGAGTTGAAGTTTCGGTAATATTGCGTCGGTTATCGTTAGCAATTGCTTGACTTGTGAGTGGTCCTTATATTGAGATAGTTTTGATAGTGAATCAACGTTGAATTGTCCCTGACCCGGGCATACCAACACTCTGAAGACATCTTTCGTAGAAGAAGATGTTGTGAAGTTTCGTATGCAAGACATTAGCATTGTTATTACACTTCTGATTAACTAGCACTTTTCAAAGACTCTTTACTCATTCATATATTGCAGGATAAGTAAAATTATTGGCAATTTGTTCGATTTTTTGCGGAAGTGCGGAGAAAAACTGGAAAGTTGATTTGAAGCATTCCAGTTATTGTTCGTCTGTATATTTTGAACCCATATCATACATTTACTCTAGATGCGTGCTTTTATACACGCCAATAAATTGTTGATTGATCAACTATCATAAAAGTCACACAAACGGTTTATTATGATCAACCAAATAGGGTAAGCAAAGGCTCATAATTATATTACACAAACTTCCAAACTATGAACTTCAAAAAAAATAAAAGGTGTCATAAACTTGAAATATGATTAATTTCTCATCCAACACTGGAGGCAAGAAAAACCGATTTATGGCACCAAAAAAAAAACTTCCAAGGACAACAAAATGAAACACTACTATCATTAGCCCTATCTAACACACTCACCATCCGTAAGAATTAGATTTACCGCCTCTCGGCATGTTGGGAGCACAACAGATAGTGCTCTCTCCAACCAAAATATCTATTGAGCCAACCGCTCTTGAGATAGACCAGCAGCTATAGCGTCTCCGTCTTCAAACAAACAGCAAAGATAAGACCTATAGACTAACTGCAGAATATAGATTGCGTAACACGAAATAAATACTCTTTAATTGCTTTTGGATTCAAAAAAGCAAAACATGGGAAAGATATTTATTATCTTCCTCAAAACGGAAGAAATTATTATCTGCCCGTTACATAACAACTGAAAGGGTTAACATTTCCCTAACAGACTCACCATACATGAGAATTGGATATATGGCCTCTCGGCATGTTGGGAGCACAACAGATAGTGCTCTCTCCAACCAAAATATCTATTGAGCCAACCGCTCTTGAGATAAACCAGCAGCTATAGCGTCTCCGTCTTCAAACAAACAGCAAAGATAAGACCTATAGACTAACTGCAGAATATAGATTGCGTAACACGAAACAAATACTCTTCAATTGCTTTTGGATTCAAAAAAGCAAAACATGGGAAAGATATTTATTATCTTCC
>JAJMFV010000060.1:0-14036 GCA_030568425.1 Ambrosiozyma llanquihuensis | reverse complement strand
CTTGGTTTTCCCGGTACGATAATATAACTGATCCTATTGAAATCGTCCGGTCAATCACTGAGAATCCCATCTCTATCAGTATTCTCATCATCAACATCACCGTCAAATATGTCACTTTCTCCACTTTATCATATTATGTTTCAATCATCCATTTGAAGGGTTGACCCCCCAAAAATAACCATCCACTTGAATCCTGACAATTTTTAAGTGGCTTCCCTTGGTTAATCCGGTACATTTTGACTCCCGACAATTTTCAAATGACCGGTATCACTGAGTATCAAACTCGTGATTTTGATAAAGTTAAGTGACAAAACTGATTGTTGTTGATTCATCAGGTTATAATCTCAAACACCCACTCTTCTGTTTTAGGCTCAATTTAATGTGGTAAGGTAATTTTTTTGTCGGTATTTAATGGTGGTTTGAAGCTTCCAGTCCTTGTTGTTGTATATTTTCTTTGCTTATTTTTCTTTGCTTCTCTTCTTTTTCAATTCTTCTCTTTCATTGCTTCTTTTTTCTTTCAATAACAAGGTTTGATTCAACTGGTTGTCTTCTCAAAAATATCATAGTAGAATGTAAAATGTAAGCTGTAAGAAGTGAATGGGAAACAAATAGAAGTTGATGCAGTCAATGTAGCCAAGATGGGACATTGAGACAACAGACAGTTCCAGCTGGATAAGTACTGGATGGATTCTTGATGTGAGTTTGAACTGTAATTAAAATCCTACTTGCGTTAGCAGTTAGTATATTGCTCAAAATCATTCAGATAGTGCTTGATTATCCATCAAGTACTTGCAAAGTTTAGTTGAGAAGTATCGTGATTCATACCTTCTTAAGTAATGATAAGTTTATGGGTAAATTGTGTATTTGCTAAAAGTCATCATCTAGCAGGCCATCAGGGATGGGGAAATGGCCTACTTCCATGATCTTCAGTGACACGTCATTGGTGATTATCAATGAAGCAAATTCTAAAGATTCAAGCAGTACCCAGGCAGAAGGAGTAACCAATGGCAAGAGGTGACATCGAGTAGGTTTGTGTGCACAATTGGGTATGTTCAGGAAATGCTGTTTTTGTTTCCAACTTCCAAAAAAAAAGGCAACAGAGGACAAATATAGTGAGATGATGTTGTGTATGAGACTCGCTGAGTGTTCAGTGTAGTTTGTACGTATAAGACAAACAAACAGGCCATCACGATCAATCAACAACAAAACTGAAGGCGGTGTGGTGCATCCCCTTTCTCTCCCCGTGCTATTGACTATAGTGGTGTTCTAGTTCCACGTTCTTTGCTTGCAAATTGATTTTAAATGATATTGAAATTGATTAAGAGAATACATAAACAGAACAAAACAAAAACAACAATAGAAATATAAAAATAAGAAAAGAGAATTGTATTGTAATCATTTATCTATCTCCCCATTGGAGCTTAAACATTATTTACTATTACTTCTTTGCCTTCTTTTCTCTCACTTTAGCAGGAACCAATCTTTCCTTGGTACCAAACACCAACTTGTGAGGCTTCATGAAAGAGTCCAAAGTGGCTTGATCAACTTTAGCTCTTCGTTCTTGGACTCCTTTAACAAACTCTTGTAGACAATCAATACAATGTTTCTTCATCTCACCTGATAAGAGAATACCGCTTTTATAATCATTGGATAGCTTTGCTAATTTTTCATCATCATCAGTGAAGAACGACAAGTATTGGAAGGCAACATCAACATCTGGATTTCCTCCATATTTTCTATGATCTTCAACAGTGACTTGACCACCACTGAAAGCATACTTGTTAACTTTCTTTTGGATTTGCTTTGGTGTATCGGTCATGAAGATTGCTGTGCTTTCATCGGAGGCAGACATCTTTGTTGTTGATCCTTGTAAAGCTGGGAAGAATCTTGAATGAATCAATGCTGGCTTACTGAATTTCAACTTATCTGCAACGTCTCTACAGACTCTAAAGTATGGATCTTGATCAATGGCACATGGAATCAAACATGGGGTCTTTGGAGGCAAGTCTAAAACATCAGGAAAGGATGATGGGAATGCAGTTGCAATTTGAATGGATGCGAAATGAAGTTTACCAATACAATCTGAATCTTGGAAACCAAAAACAGCTCTAGCTGTAGAAGTGGTGATTTGTCTGGAGACTCTAACAACAGTTTCATAAAATGCAGGATTCATATATGCCAAATCTGAAAAGATAAAGGTATTTTCAGGGTTGAAACCAACAGAGTTGATATCCTTTGCATTATCAACTGCATATTTCTTCATATCTTCAATTGTTAACTTTGGCTTGAACAAGAATTTTTCATCATCGGTTAACTCAACAACCAAAGGAGCATCGAACACGTCTTGTAACCATTTGGTGAAAAGAAATGGAATCATATGACCTAAATGCATAGAATCGGAAGATGGACCTCTACCTGTTAACACCCAAGCGGTACCAGAAATTTTGTACATCAACTAGATTATTCACCATCTGCCCATTGATAACCATCATCTTTCAGATATCCTAGGTTCAGTTTTGTTTGAGAGAGAGTTTTCTTCCAGAGTGACTTGATTTTTAGTTGGAATCTAATGAATTTTTCTTGGCTGTAAAATACTGCATTGTCTGTAATTGTTGATTATACGAAAGTTTGATCATTACAAATCATTGAAACTTATTCACCTGGCTTCAAGCTCACTTCCCCTGTTCATTCACTCACAGTGAATAACAACTTCCTAGTAAAACCTACCACTAAATAGTTTTGAACTTTTTGAGTACCGAGAAATATTACTGCTACTGTTCTTAGATTCGGGGTAGCGGCAAAGAGAGCAAAGCACTCTCTAATAAATACTAGATGTTATGAAGCCTGTAGCCCACTCGACGGAACAACGGCTTTCGTTGAAAAGTTTTTGTGATTGTTTTTGAATATGTCGTCACATTATCATGATCTGTGTTAAATTAACGACAAAAGAAACAGATGAACTCAGATGATATCAACTGAGTCATAAAGTATACATTGGGACATACATCCAAATCAGAGTTAGGTAGCTTCATGTATAATCAGAGGTAGATAGTTTTTCCTGCCCATCTTCTACCATAGCAAATCCCACTCAATTCATCTTTCTCTTTGTTCCCATGAACGATAATGAAGCAATATTTTATCAGTTAATGTGGGACGCGTTATGATAGAAGATGAGATATGGCAGGAAAAAACTTATAGATGAAGCTACCAAAGTCTGGTTTTCATAACTCATTCAAAACTCCTTTATTTTCTTTTCAACAATATCAATCTTATCCTGTGGAGTTTGAGACTTATCGGTTCTTGTACCAACTCTGATATCCGATTGAACTCTCAAGACTCCCATATCATGGCATAATAGATGGAGCTCACCAATTAATTCCATGACATCGGTCCATTCACCATCCAGTGTTGTTCCTGCACTATGCAGTGTGCTTTGAACTTTGGTGCTTTGTCTAACATGGTGTTCAACCTTGGCAATGTAATCTGAAATTGAAGGAGTAGCGGTTCCGATCTATACGGGTGGGAAAAAGATTATTACTGGGATAGTTAGTAAATTGTTGACCTTGAAGCGAGTCTAACGAGAAACAACACGTACAGGAATCAAGCAAACATCTGCCAAACAGTGAAGTGTGATAGCCATTGAGGGTTATTATAAAGAGATATTTGAGTGTAGATGCTGCTGTGAATCCACTGAAAACCAACCAAGTCACCTTTCAAGACCAACAAGTTTTGTTGAAAGTTCAATTTGCCTCAGCTGAGGCCCGACACAGCCACAAACGGCCAGCCCACCAAGCCCCAGCCTCAGCCTCAGCCACGTCCCCGTTGTATTTGTGTTTTGGTTTGGATTGTTTCAACAGTCTGGAGGGCATTCCCCTGTTTGATGGGCATATAAACCCTTGCTTTTGAGACAATATAACCTGCATACAAGCTTCTACCAGCTAGAAAGGTGCCGACCAACTGCGATGATAGACTTCACAGTGCCACGCAATCTCTCGCCTTCGGTGGAACAGCAGTTGCTGAAACTCATATCAGATTTTCAAGAAGGGTATTTAACAGAGAAAGGGTACATCAAGAAACGTGTTGAAATATTGGAGCAAGCGAGTATAGTCCCACTCCCGGGGCAATTGAATAAGCAACCAACATCACATTCACACTCGCAGTCACAATCACAATCAGCTACGACCCCATCAACACCGAACTTGGACAGACTGCAGTCTTCTTCCTTAGGTGGTGGATCCAGTGGACCATTGTTCAGTTCCCCAGGTTTCACTCCTTCATCCACCAACCACACCCGCTCTGAAACAACAACATCATCCAATACCAAGTTCTTCATTGATGAGCATGAACATGATCATGAACATGTGCATGATCACGATTTCAATTCTGGATATCTCACCGAAAGTGTCACCACTGAAAGTAAAAATCAATACAATCATTACACAGATGATCAATACTATGATTATTATGATGAGAATACCAATATACCAGGACCTTCAAATATTTCACCAAATGATATTCATAAAGAGTTACAGAAACCATTGGACCCAAGAGATGTCCAGCAATTGACAGATTCGAAATCCTCTTTTCAAAGTTTACCGGTCCTATTGAGAAATAGAGGAACCCTTTACGAAAGAGAAACTGCTGTGATTGTTATTGATTCAAGGGGTAGAGAATCAAGTACCATATCATGGGAAAAATTGTACTTGAGAGCTGAAAAAATTGCCTTTCAAATCAAAAGCAAGGCTGCCTTGTATCCAGGTGATCGTGTTTGTCTTATTTATCAGTCCATTGAAGTTATTGATTTCATAGTGGCATTGTACGGATGTTTCTTATCGGGTACAGTTGCTGTTCCAATGAGTTCTAAATCAAGCGCCAAAGAATTGGTGAAGATCATGACCGATACACAATCCCATTTATGTTTGATGTCCGACACAGTCCATAAACATTTTGATAAATTGAATGCACAAAACAAGACAAACCCATGGCCCAAGGCAATGGAGATCTGGAAAACAACAGACATGGGAACCTATCAGCCTTCAAGAAAAGCAGACCCACCAGCTGTGAAGGTCAATGACTTGGCATACATCGAATATAGCAAATCTTCAATTGGCGAGTTGAGAGGTGTTGTGATTTCTCATAGAACTATAATGAATCAAATGAGATCTTTAACCTCTGTTCTGAAAAGTATGCCAGATTATGATACAACCAATTTTGTGAGGTCCGATGTGAAACATCAAAGATCCAAGAATATTCTGTTGAGTACATTAGATTGTTGTGAATCTATTGGATTGGTTGCCTCTGCATTGTTCACAGTTTACACAGGTATGATGTTGATATGGACTCCTCAGAGATCAACTGAAGTTGCAGGTTTATATGCACATATCATCTCCAAGTATCGCGTTTCTTTGCTGTTGTCTGATTATCTAAGTTTGAAACAGGTTGCATATAATTATCAATCACTACCACAATTAACGAGAACCTTCAATAAAAAGATAAAAGTTGACTTATCTTGCGTCAAATGGTGCTTGATTAATACAATTACCGTGGACTGTGAGTTCAATGAGTTGTTAAGCGATCGGTGGTTTAGACCATTAGGAAATCAAAACTCAAGAAAGATAATAGCACCAGTTCTATGTTTAAATGAGCACGGTGGTGCAATAATATCGATGCGCGATTGGATCGGTAATGAGGAACATTTGGGTTGTGTGTTTCAAACACCAAAACATGATGATCTGAATAACGATGAGTTGGATGACTATAGCAATGACGATGAGCCATTGGATGAATACAATAATAATAAACTATCGGAAGTCTTGATCGATAAGGCATCGTTGGCAACGAATTCAGTCAAAGTTATCACCGATCGACCACCATCATGTTCCAAAATAGTTGATAATGAAGAAACATCGAAATATATAAGGCTTGGAGCATTTGGGTATCCATTACCGGATGCAACGTTGGCGATTGTTAATCCAGAGACCAAGATGTTGAGTGGCGTTATGGAAGTTGGAGAAATCTGGGTGGATTCACACTGTATATCTGGTGGATTTTGGGGTTTGCCCCACGACACTCAGGCCATATTTCAAGCTGAGTGTTCTGATTACGAGGGTACTTTAAATCTTAAATTTGTTAGAACCGGTTTATTGGGATTCACTTACAGTGGTAGAATTTATGTCTTGGGCTTATACGAGGATAGAATCAGTAGGCAATTAACTTGGTATGATCAATATCTATCCAAGAAGGGTGAAATCAATGAAGTTGTTGATGTTTCTAAATATAGGGATTACAGATATTATTATTCGAGTCATTTGGTCAAGACTTTGGCTCGAAATATGCCAGAGATCGCAGATGGATCGTTTTTCAATATTAAGATTAACAAAGAGTATCTGGCCGTTGCGGTTATCGAATCACCAGCGGCAAAGACTTCATTGCTTTCCATTGCAAATTCAAATGGCGGTGTCAGTAGTGCCAGTTCTCAACTCAATAGTCGATTTGATATGACTGCATTGAATCAAATAGCAACCAAATCTTTCAACTTACTTGAGAAAGTCCATAATTTGAGACTTTATTGTTTATTAATTACGCCGCCTGATGTTTTACCAAGAACTTTGAGATCAGGTAGATATGAGATATCTAACATGCTAACAAAAAAGAGATTTTCAGAAGGCAGATTGATTTCATCCTTTATCAAATTCAATTTTCCCAACTCTGTCAATACGATATCACACGGAGATGACGTTGAAGGCGGGATTTTCTCTAAATATTCTTCGTTGATTAGATCCGAAACCTTGAGTTATTCAGAGTATCAATACTCTGGGTTGGATCTTCGAGAGGAATGCATTGATGACAGAACAAACTTGAAACTATCAGAATATAAGTCCATACTTGACATTTTGAAGAAAAGATCGGCGATTCAGCCAGATGAGATGGTCTTATCAATGATTGAATCTGTTGGATCCAAAGGGCTGAAAGAATCAAAATCCTTGAGTTGGAAGAAATTTGAAAGTAAGGTGATGGCTGTGTGTTCGTATTTGCTTGAGAAGCAGAATTTGAAAAGTGGAGAGTATGTGCTGTTGGTTTATCCAATGTGTGAAGAGTTTGTGATTTGTGTGTATGCATGTTGGTTAGCTGGTCTCAAAGTTATTCCCCTACCTCCTATTGATGACGATCCGAAATTAGTGGAAGAGGATTGTTCAGCGATGGCAAGAATCGTTAAACAATTTAAAGTTAAGGCCATTTTTGTGAATAATGAAACTGAACATGCAATGAAAAACAAACCAATCAGCTCCAAGCTGAAGTCATGGGCGTTGCAGGAAAAGATCGTGTTTCCGAAACTAAGAAACACATCGAAACGTACAAAGACACAATTAACTTCAAAGACAATGTATACGAAGATGGAAGCATACAGAAAACAGAATAAATTCAAAGAGGATGACGATGTCTTGGTTTGGATCATATTTGATTCCGATCATAATTATTCAACCACCAAGTTGTCACACAAGGTGATTTTAAGCTGTTGTAAGATTTTAAAAGAGACATGCCAAGTCAGCAGTTCTAAGCCATTGTTAGCGTGCGTTAGACATAATTTTGGATTGGGTTTCATTCAAACTGCGTTAATTGGAATTTATTTGGGAACGATAACCTATTTGATAACTCCTGTTGATTATTTCACAAGTACTTTGAATTTCTACAATTGTTTATCTAGATACAAGATTGAGAATGTGTTTATGACAGATATGATGTTGATCCATGCACACAAGACGATCAGGAATCCGAATTCCACAAAGTGTGATTTATCAAATTTGAAAAATTTGATGATTGGATGGTCAAACAGACCAAATTTCAAGATTGTTGAATCATTCATTAAGAAATTCCAAGTTTGGGATATTAGTGAGAGTTCGGTTTCCAATGTTTATCAACATTTCAAAAATCCATTGATTTCATTGAGATCGTATTTGAATTTTGAGCCAGTTAATCTATGGATCGATCCGAATGCTTTATCCCAAGGTTATATAAGTTTAGTGAATCCTAATGACTCGCCAAACTCAATTCAAATTCAAGATTCAGGGGTGGTTAGTGTGAATACACAGCTGGTCATAGTGAACCCTGAAACCAACAAGATTTGTAAAGTTGGTGAGTATGGTGAGATTTGGATTTGCTCAGAGGCAACTGCTATGAATGTGAATGTTGAAAAGATCCGTGAAGGTTGGAACAAGGATCTAGATTATTTCAGAACTGGAGATTTTGGATTCTTACATAACGTTAGCAAGAAGATGAATGAGGGAGGGCAACAACAATCACCAGAACCACTTCCTCCACAGCTACAACAAGATCAAGAGCAGCAGCAGCAGCCTATTGAGCTACAATTGTTGTTCAATTTGGGAAAGATCGAGGAGACGTTTGACCATTTAGGATTGATTTACTTTATCCAAGATATAGAATTCACAGTTGAATCAGTGTTCCAGCAATTCATATCCAATTCGATGGTTTGTAAAATCGGTCACTATGTGTTGTTGTTTGTTGAACCATTAAACAATCTGGGGAAATCATTAAGTTCATTGGTCCCTTTGTTCGTTAACAAGATCCTGAGTAAGTTTGGGTTGATTATTGATATTGTGAATTTTACCAAGTTACCTGTTTCAAGAATTGGTGAGAATCAAAGATTCACCACTATCAAACGGTATTTGAACGGTGGCTTGAAGGTTCAAGCCAGTTATGGAGTTAATCACGGTGAGTTGAGTGGAGTTCAGGCTATCGAGTTGATCGATTCCGTTGTTGATCAGAAAAAGATATGAATTTGTATAGTAGTTTTAAAATGCAAGGACTGTTTCTTTTCAGAATGTCTACTTTATTATACATGTATAGTTTTGAATTCAGAATTATATGATAACAATATCAGTATAATTTATTTGAGTAAAGAAGAGGATGATAGGAAATATGTAACGTGAAAATGATGAAGTGGCATTTTCAAAATGCCTATATAAAAGGGAGAGAGAGAGAGAGGAAAATAAAACAAGGAGTTAAAAGACTGAAAGAGAAACTATAAATAGTAAAAAAGTGAAACAAAGTGAAAACTAAATAAGAAAAAGAAGAAGAAGAAATGAAATCAAATATACGTACACCTGAAAGAACAATAAATAACGGATGAAAACATGACAAGAACAAAAGCAATAACAACAACATAATCAGCATAAAAAAAAAGACAAAAGAAATGATCTAATTTAATTTAATTTAACTTTAACTTTAATTTCGTTTAATTTTAATTCAATGACCCAATTTTCCGAATTTTTCGTCCAAGATTTTATTTTTCATTTTAGCATACCATTCATTCAAACCACCATTCAAACCTTCATGCAATGCAACTATAATCAAAGTCATGTTATCGAATCCAATACCGGTGATGGTGTTGGCCATACCGATACAATTATCCAATATCAACTCATTGATCTCAGAGAGTTTCTTGCCCAAGCTAAGTTCATGTCTCACTAACTGGATCAAATCCTGAGATTTGTAACAGTCCCAGATACCATCACATGCAACGATCAAGAACTCATCCGATGCATTCAAGCCATGGATGACTATTTCTGGTTCCACAGTGACTTGGTATTCTTCAGGAGGTGTCAATAGCATTGAGTTTTTGCTCTTGCTAGAGAGGCTGATTCCTGATTGTGCAATTCTGAAATTCGAGTTGTTGTTGTTGTTATGCATTTTGAAGTTGAAGTCACCAAATGCACGGGATAGTGCCAATATTGAGTTGACTCTGTTTGATGCAACATAGCCTCCATCGCTATGGATTCTCATTAATTCGCCCAAGTTTTTAGGCTTGTGGTCGAACGAGAGTTGTTTTGTGGCGCCTTTTGAACAGGAAAGGATAGCTCTTGAGTCACCTGAGTTGGCCACTATTAGGTAGTTTTGTATGATTAGGACAACGATTGCAGTGCTTCCGGAGACGTCAACTCTAGAGTTGTAGCACATTGAGTCAACCTTCATAAACACGTCGGTTAATAATTTTGGGAAGTTTATTAGCGAAAGGATGGTTGGCTTCACTTGGTGATCGTCATCTTCATAATTGTCGTTATCGTTATCGTTGTCATTGCTGTCGTTATCATTATCGTTGTTGATTAGACTTATTAAAAGTTCTCTATCTTGATCTGGTAAGTTTTGAATCAGCTTGTTTAATTGATGTCGTAGTACGGTTGGCAAATGTTCACTAACGTATTTCGAAGTTGCAGAGCCACCATGACCATCAAACACACCGTACACGTTGATCTTAAGGTTATAAGGGTCATTGAGGACGTCATGGACATGTTCTTTATCACAGTCGATATGATGATGGTCATGATGAGTGTCATGAGAGTGAGGATCGGATTCAGTTGTGGTAGCATCGTCGTCAATATGGATCTTGGCAAGCTTGGAAACGATGGACTTCTTATCTTTCAATTGGATAACATCATTCAAATCACAGTACGCATCCTCCATGTTTAACCGATACCCTTGCATCTCACCGATCGAATGCGATATGTGGTCATGCTGAACCAGCGTTATGTTCTTTTCGGTGATTGGCTGCGATAGTAACTGTCCCATATCTGTAAGCTGTTGAACTTCTTATGACTAGCCAAGCTTGGATACACCAGGATTTGTTCAATTGAAGGGGTATCGCAGGTGGGCAAAACTCCCTTTTCCATTTCAATCGCAATTTCAACAACTTTTTGTTGTTCTTTTCTCCCGGGGCAGCGCGTGGCGCGTGGCAGCGTGGCGGGTGGCGGGTGTGCTGCTGCTTTGAGGCGACTTGGACGGAGGAATGTATCCTCTGGGTGTGTTAGTTCTATCATGACTGTGATTGCGTTTGTAATGGTGATGGTGATGGTGATATGAACTAGCCATGCCTACGCTGATGGATGGATGCGTGTTGTGTGGTTGGGTGCAGTTAGTGGTGTCTTGTGCCTATCTCGGATCGCTACCAGCGGAGACGGGAATAGATTAGGACACACCTCTGCACCGATTACCTGGCTGCCTATATGAACTACGTCAACTACGTTAGTTACTCAAGTTTTAGGCTACAAGTTTGCTAATACGTTGTGTCATCAGTTCATGTTCTTGTACCATTATAATTTAGAAAGCTCCCTAACAAAGCTCTCACCCCAATAACCAGCGGTATACTTGCTAATGTATTTGAACATCTTGTTAAAATTCGCCTCTTTCTTTTCATCACTCATTGTCAAACCTTCATAAATCGCATTTGACATCTCATCGATATTCCATGGATTAACAACCATGGCACCGTTCAACGACTGTGCTGCACCTGCAAACTCACTTAGGATCAATGAACCTTTTTTCTCAGATTGGCATGCAATGTATTCATAACTAACCAAGTTCATTCCATCTCTTGTTGAACTAACAAAGCAGATTTCTGATGCTGCATATATGGCGATCAATTCTTCAAATGAGATCGATTTGTGTAAGTAGTGGATAGGAACAAATTCAACGGTACCAAACCTTCCATTTATCTTACCAACCAATTCATTAACATTTGCTCGTAAGTTTTGATACTCTTCAACATCACCTCTACTTGGCACAGCAATTTGAATCAGAATGACTTTCCCAATGAATTCTGGATGTTCTTCCAAGAAAATCTCAAAAGAATGTAATTTTTGTGGAACACCTTTAATATAATCCAATCTATCAACACCAACTATCAATTTATACCCATCAAATTTAGTCTTCAGTTGTTCGATTCTACTTATGACACTTGGTTTTTGTAAACCAGTGATGAATTTATCAACATCAATACCAATAGGATACGCACCAACAATGATTTGGCGATCTTCATAATATATCCCTTGTGGTGAAGTTGACAATTTCAAGATTCTTTCAATGGAACTGAGAAAATGTCTAACGTAATCGTAAGTATGGAACCCAATCAAGTTACAGCCCAATAATCCTTGTAAGATCTCTTTTCTAACTGGTAAGATTCTATAAACTTCACTTGATGGGAACGGAGTATGCAAGAAGAATCCAATCTTGACATTCTTCAAATTTCTCTCTTTGATTTTTTTTTGTAAAATGGATGGTAATAACATCAAATGATAATCATGAATCCAAACCAAATCATTATCTTTGATTTTTTCAATTATATAATTGGCAAAGATGTTGTTCACTTCCATATACGCTGCCCATGCTAACTCATCGAAATTCATCTCACCGGGATGATAATGAAACAATGGCCATAATATGGAATTACTAAAACCATTATAAAACAGATCAGCAATGTCATCATTTAACCAAACCGGGAAACACTTGAACTTGGTCTCCAATTCAGACTCGATTGAAAGCTTGTCATCTTCATTAGGAACGGTCAAGCCAGGCCATCCAAACCATTGGAAGCTTTGCTTAAGGCCTTGCAATGCGGTGACTAACCCACCCGAGGACATACTGAACGAGTACTCATTGGAAGGTGGGGAAGTGGAGGATGTGTTTTCCGAAGATGAGTTTGGGGACTCCTTTTTGTTTATTGTGACTGGGATTCTGTTCGATATGACGATGACATTTCCAGACATGGTGTGTGGTGTATGTAAAAAGATTAAGATGACTGTTCAACAGATAACAATTGAAAGAGGAAGAGGAGGATGAAGTAGCAATTGAGTTGGGTACAATCTCTCCAGTGTATCCACTTCTCTTCAGCTTCTCTTCAGCTTCTCTTCAAACAGAGTCGGCTGTTGTTTTACTTTTTACGCTGTGCGGCTCACACACGTGCGGCGCGGCTAAATTGGGATGACGTCATCTCGCGGTGACGTGCGCTGTTGTGGTGCAAAGGTGTAGTTCTGTCTATGGCATCCTTACACCAGCCCAGATCAGAAATGGGCTGTTTTCTCTTTTCTGAATACGGGGCAAGTTTGTGTTTACCCGTTTCCTTCCACAACCACAGACCTGGACCCACGTAGTACACATACACATACCACTATCAATAATGCTCAAGTTATTCTGGGACACACCAGTATCAGATGCGGTGGTGAACGACCATGAGGCAAACATACCAACGTACAACCAGGGAGAACTCGAAGACTCCATAGACTTGCAAATCAGATCATTACTGTATATATTCAAGAAATACAAAATTGCCAAACTGGATCATTTCATGCATGTTTCAGAAGATGGTGAAGAATTGGAGGATTTTGGGTATGTTGAGAGTTTAGTTTATAATGAAAGTCGAAGACGAAGAAGAGATTTGATCAATGATAAGTTGGACTCGATTTATAATGTCCTGTATTTTAAATCATTCTTCTTGGATGATCCATATCGTATCCTCATTGATTTTCTCAAAAACAAATTCAGATCATTGATGATCCTTTCCAATAAGCCCAGTGATATCTCGATACCTAGAATCAAAAATGATGATGGCAAAAGATACATCACCACTACCAATGAAGATGACGAAGACGATGATTTCAAGTTTCAGATACTAAAACCAGATGCATCGGATGACGAGTATCGTGATATTCTACTAAACTCACCAATGTACAAAGAACATAACATAGATTACGATATAAAATTGAAGATATTGAATAGAATCATATCAAAACAACGAACTTTAAATCCAGATTGTTTTACAAACGATACAAGATCAAAGATAATTAGACAATATTTAATCAAACTCGCATACCATATTCAAGTTATTAGACTATTCAAAACTGAACATAACGAATTTGATTTGAATTCATTGGATATAATAGATAATGATGCTTATGGCCATGTTAAAAATTCAGTTAGAATAAGAATACAAAGAGAGTCCTTGAAATTAAGAGAAGCTCATAGCCATCATCCCATATAACAGTTCAAACCAGCTTTATTTTTAAAACTGTAGCGCATCACAGTACTGTTGACAGAGATCACTTAGATAATCCAACTTGGATTCACTCAAAACGTTATAGTATAACCCGTTGAAATTGTTATGGTTGTTGTTGTTATTTGTTGTTCCGTTGTTGTTATTATGGCCATTGTTATTCTCGTTATTTCCATTTCCATTCCCACTCACGTTC
>JAJMFV010000059.1:0-14052 GCA_030568425.1 Ambrosiozyma llanquihuensis | reverse complement strand
CTGCGGATTGAACCATTGTGATGTTATTAAGTTATTGTTTTTGTATACTGAAGTATATGAGGAAAGGAGAAAGGGAAAAGAAAGAGAGAAAGAAAAAGGGAAAAGGGGAAATAAGAATTTTTTCAAAGAGGAAATTGGATCAAATTTATTTCAAATGATGAAAAATTTTTGTTGAACGAGAAACGAGCGAAAAAAAAAACGAACGTGAAAATTGGGCAATTTTGGCAATTTTGGCAATTTTGGCGCATGTTTTTTAATTGAGGAGCCACGGGCCTGTTGTGTTGAACTTGGGCATTTTGGCACATGATAATTTGCCAGTTTCGTTGGAGTGATGGGAAATGAAATGAAATTGTTACGTGTCTTGGTTATTGCATTCATTTGATGTGATGTGGTATGGTGTATTACATTGTATCTAGTATACATATGGGTGTCTCCCTCCATCTGGACTCCATTGGCTGGTCTGCTGTACGAGAAATACGAGTGACTCGGTCCGTTTTTCACGTGCAAAGGTGTTTTCGCCCTGTGTTTTTTCTAGAAGGCGCCACGGCCGGGCTGTGCTTGCGACGACTGCGACGGCTGCGACGATCGACGCCACAAGGAGTAGGAGCAGAGCAGAGGATGAGCTAAGGGATCGCGTAATCAGGCTTTATTTTTATTATACGCAGTACAAAAGGGTTAGGGTTTGCTATATCAACAGCTTCTCTTTGATCGACTTCTTCTTCTTCTTCTTCATATTGGATGAGTTGAACTCTCTCCATTTATTAACCCTATCGCCTCTATTCTCTTCCCATGTCTTCTTCAACAACATCTCAGCCCTTTTAGATTCATTCTTTTCATCAACTTCATTCTGTTTCCGAAGTTCTTCTTGTTGCTTTCTCTTTAGTTCAACTTTCTTCGCTATTTCAATTTCAATTAGTAAATCTTTAACTTTTTCCATCCAAATTCTCAATGATTGCTCATTAAACTCATCAAATGATTTGTTTGACTGTTTGAGTTCCATTCTTGCATCACTCCAAACTTCATCCAATTTCTTTCTTTCTTTATCATCCAATAGTGCCACTGATGATTTCTTAAGTAAATCAAATGCATCCTTTGCCCTTGGATTCGATGATTTGTCAGGGTGGATCAATCTTGATTTGGTTCTGTACAGTTTATTGATATCATTCGATGCGATGCCTCGGCTTGCATCCGATTATGGAATAGTGATCAAGCTTGAATGCAGATAATATCCTTTGAATTTCATTATCCTAAAAGTAAAAAAAAGTTGACAGTAAGTAACGGTTAGTATCGTATCTCTTTAATCACAGGATTATTTTATAATCCAATTCAATGAATTGCATACCTTTAATAATTCCAACTCTTCTTTTTTCAAAGTGGTTTCTAAATCTATCTCATCTTGATCGGCCATGGCTTGATATGGCACTTGCTGTTATTATTCTATACCCCCTCTGTGTATACTCAGACGACTGAAACACATGTAGAAAGGAACCCAACCACTCACTGACAAATTCGTTTTCTCTTGCGGAGAAATTGAGAAGTTGTGGCCATCCTTGAGGCGGTGCAGCGGTAGTTTAATATGCGTTTCAACCACCACAAAAAACACATTGACATGGACTTAATGCACTTCAATCAGAATGTACCAGGCTATCCATGAAATGAGAGTATCCTTAATAATTCAATGATTCGGAAAGAAGACATAGAAGATCAAAGATGCGAAAAAAAGAAAGGGGGAGAGAAATACTTCAAAAATCAGAGGATCTCACCCTCTTTGGGTGAGTAATCTCCGGTTGATATCGGATAAGTAGTCAAGACACTCCCACCACACTTCAATCTTCATCTTCATCTCCATGATTCCGTTTGATATTCAAATGAATAACAAGAAACTACTAGAAAATAAAGAAAACTTAATTATCATCTAGAACATTAGCTTGTTTATCTCAAACTTGATACCCACTTCTGGAATATTAAAAAAAGTTAGTAAATAATATGTCCACTAGAGTTCATTAAACTTTTTATTCAACCAATTGGCTTAATCCAGTTTCTTTGTCTGCTGGTAGTTCTTTCTTCATGATGTCCTTCAAAATAAACCGTTTCGAAGCAGTATTGGAAGTTGTTGCTGGCGGCAGATGCTTTCTCGGATACCTGCCCCTTACTTAAGCGAGCCCATTACCCGCTCTCCGCTCCATCGGATATCCATCTCTCTCTCTCTCTCCAAGACACAGACACAGGCACATTTCCATTCCTATTTTGTGGGGTAACACACAGCTCCTCTTCTGCTCCCGTCCGGAGTACGTGATCACCGATAACATGACAATCCATACGAAAAAATGAGTTACCAGATATCCGACATCCGAACCACCAACTGGATGGATATCTGTACATTGAATAAATTGATTGTCACTTTCCGTCAAATTTCAAAAACTGATCCAGGGTCAATCTCAATGCACAGTTCAATAATATAGTAAGTTAATTCGACAAACATTGAAAAGTCTAAATCTAAATCAAATGACACAACCAATTCAAAGAAAATCAAAAACCGATGTTTTAATCATTGGTGCTGGTCCTGCAGGTTTGATGACTGCTACCTGGTTGGCTAGAACCGGCATCCCATTCAGACTAATTGATAAGAGATCAGATAAACTATATGCTGGTCAGGCTGATGGTTTGCAATCCCGTACTTTGGAAGTTTTCCAAAGTTTTGGTTTTGCTGATCGAGCATTGAAAGCAGGTAACCAATTCAATTACATGTCATTCTGGAGTCCTGATGAATCCGGAGATATCAAGAGACATGCTAGAATCCCAGATACCATTCCTGGAATATCCAAATTCAAACAGGTTGTCTTGCATCAAGGTCACATTGAACAGTTTTTATACGACAGTATCTCTAAGTGGTCACAAGGTGAGGGTAAAGTCGAAAGACCAGTGCTACCTTTAAAGATCTCAATTGATGAATCTAAAATTGATGATGATGATGCATATCCAGTCTCGGTTCTATGTAAGCATTTGAATGATGATGATGATGCTACTCCTGAGCAATACGGTGCCACCACCGTGAATGGTCTATATCGTCAATTTGATGGTGATCAAGAATCAGCCTATGCAAACCTTGATTCGTCTCAACTCGATGATTCCTTCGAATTGATTGAAGCAAAGTATGTTGTTGGTTGTGATGGTGCCCATTCTTGGGTCCGTAGCCAAATTGGTGTTGAAATGGAAGGTGATTCAACAGATTTTATTTGGGGTGTCTTGGATTGTGTTCCATTGACTGATTTCCCAGACATCAGATCGCGTGCAGCTATCCATTCTAAATCATCAGGTTCAATCATGATCATCCCAAGAGAAAAGGATTTGGTTCGTTTTTATATTCAGTTGAAAGAAGTTCCAAAATTGGCAAATAACAGCAACAGAGTTGACCGTTCAAAGATTAATCCTGAGTTGATCTTGGCTAATGCAAAGGAAATCTTTCATCCTTATAAATTCGATTATACAGACTTGAGTTGGTTCACAGGCTATCAAATTGGTCAAAGAGTGGCACCTAGATTTCATGCAAACAACAGAATCTTCATTGCTGGTGATGCATGCCATACACATTCTCCAAAGGCTGGTCAGGGAATGAATGTCTCAATGATGGATACTTTTAACTTGGGTTGGAAATTGGCTTATGTTTGTAAAGGTTTAGCTTCAAGAGATATCTTACCAACTTATGAAGATGAACGTAAGAAAAATGCAAATGATTTGATCAATTTTGATCATAAATTATCACGTATGTTTAGTGGTAAGCCAATGATCCCATCAAGCGAAGCAGTTGGTAAAGTTGCTCAGGAAGGTATTGATATGGATGAATTTACTAAAGCTTTCTTGAAAGGTAATGAATTTGCATCTGGTACATGTGTCGATTACTGTCCATCTATCTTAACCGTCAAAGAGTCTATTGATAATGAAAAATTCGTTACTCCATACGCTACGAAGATTAACGTGGGTCAAAGGCTTCCAACTACTAAAGTTGCATTTCAATGTGATGGTAAACCAACTGAATTGGCTGATCGTATGTTAAGTGATGGTAGATATAGAGTCTTGAACTTTGCAGGTGATATTAAAAACTATGATGAATTGGCTACCAAACAAGGTGAATTACTTGGTTTGTTCCCAGTTATCAACAAGTACACTCCTGTTAATTCTGCCGTTGATTCGGTTGTTGAAGTTATGACTGTCCATGCTTCACCTCAGTTTGATACTGAGCTAACTGATTTTGCTGATGAACTGTGGCCATGTGATAGCCATCAGCGTCGTGATTACTGGAAAATTTATGCTGGTGTTGGAGATTCTTATCATGAAGGTAGATTGGATGCGTACGATTATTATGGAATTGATCCAAAGAAAGGAGCCTATGTTGTTGTTAGACCAGATGGTTATGTTGCCACTGTTACAGAAGTTGGAACCAGTGGTGTCAAGAAGATTGCTGATTATTTCGGAAAGATTTTGTTGCCTCAGTTTGATAATGTGGTTGCTGATAGCTCCAAGATTGACAATTCGGATAGATTCAACAAACCACGACTAGCAGTTTGATATTGTTAGTTACTTATTAATTATGACAGTCTTTCTTCTTTTTATTTATTTATTTGTTTTATTTATTATTTATTATTCTCTTTGACTTTATGACTGCATATGTAGTATTTATTTTGATCTTTCATTTCAATTCAAGAACTGTATATGATGATATGAACTAGATATGAACTAACAAGTTTTGAGAGTAAAGATAGTCCGAATGACGGCGATTGTATGTATACCGATGAAGAAGGATATTTTACTAGTCGGTACTACTAGCTTGGTTTTTTATCAAAGTACAGAAACAAAGAAATAAGCTAACTAAAATTGTACCATCGTCAACTTTGACAACGTAGTATAGCATCTTACCAAAAAAGCTGAATGATATATTATGTATTCAGTATAAAAATCTAAACTTGGTGCTATAGTAAAATCACACCACACTGAACCAAATACGCTCTTATGATTAGCCTGCTTATAGAACCAGCAAAAATTATAACTTTGATTCGTTTTTATAAACATCATACAACCCAGTATTTCTCTTGTCTGCCTCCTCCAACTTCTTGACGAATGGAAATCCACCTTTGGTCATTCTTTCAAGTGAAAGTTTGAAAACTTGAGGAATATGAGATTGATCATCTTCACTTTTCTCCAAAACCAAATCCGAGATGTATTTACCACAACTCCAGATTCTTGGCATACCATGGCCTGAGAACCCACTCAAGACGAAAATGTTCTTTCTACCATAGTTGGACAAATCACCAACCAGTGGGAAATCATCCGAAGAGTAACCCATACAACCGGTCCAGGTATAATCATTGATGAACTTTTCATCTTTTAGTGAGTCATAGTTTTTGTTGATATAGGATTTGAAATGATCTGAGCAAGGTTTTGGAATTAGAGAATCGTCAACGTTGTTATACATCTGAGTACAATTTGGATAAGCTGCACAGGTTCCATGTGCACCACCGGCAATCACGGTACCATCGTGTCTGATACTAACATAATCTGAGTGAAATTCTGAACTGTGATAGTAGTTGAATTTAAGAGTACCTGTTTTAGAAGGATCAGCTTGTTTTAGATGGGAGACAACTCCTTTAACTGGCATGATTTTATCTTTGAATTCCGGTAAGATGGCCTTTGTGTAGGCATTTGTAGCAACGACGACTTTTCCAGCAATGATATTACCTCTTTCAGTGGTCAACAAAGTCTTACCATCTGGTAGATGTGAGATTTGCATCACTGGGGTGTTTGTTTGTAAATTCAAACCTTTTTCGATTGCCTTTTCCAAAAGTTGAGTAATCAGTTTATATGGCCATAATGAACAAGTTGGAACAACCACTGCAAATTTTGTGTCTTCGTGATCAGAGACCTTGATTGCTTCTTCATCGAAATAAGGCTTGACTGAATCTTTAACATCTTGAGGGATATAAGGATTATTGATAAAGAAGTTATAATCTTTCACACCACCTGCTGCTTTGAATGGAGTATCATATGTATGACAACTTTCTCTGATACTCATATGACATTTCAAATCATGGTCGTTAACAACTTTCAAAATTCTTCCCATTTCATAATGCTCGAAACTGGCCAAATCTGCAGCCAACTTTTGACCGAATTGTTCAGAGTATTTATGTTGGTTGATGTTGTAGTAACTTCTGAAATGACCACCGTTACGACCAGTGGCACCTGAACACACATCACGAGCTTCTAATAATAAAGTTGAACCTTTATAATTATTTTCAACCAACAAGTTGAAAGCGACTGAGGAACCAGAGTAACCAGAACCAATGATTGCAACATCAACTTCTTGAGGTAATGCTTCTGATGATCTGAATTTTGCAAGTTTTGGGTCTGCTTCTGCGATCCAGTATGGAGTTGATGTTTCTTTTGAAGGTAGGTACTTCAAACGGTCAGTTGTGTACTTGTTCATTAGAGGATAGTTTTTGGGATGTATAGGCAAATCACGGAGATTCTGAGATTAGGTCAAATATGAAAGAAAACTATTGATTGAGTGGTGCTATATTCCTTTGTTTGAATTGGAATTGGATGAACTTTGGTTATATATATACCGAATCACCATAATAATTATCAACATCGAACACCTGTATCGTACCATCACATCAAGTTAAATTAATGTCGCAGTTTAACGACGATTCATATTGGCAAGTTGGGAAATAAGCGCTAATTCGAATAAGCGCGTCCGAATTTTGGTAACGGAGTTTCCAAATGCATCACCTTTTAAGGGGTTGAGTTGCTCATCAAGTTGCCGGATTTCTGATTTTTGGAAAAGGCTTGGAAGATTTAAAGAAAACTTACGATTAGGATATTTTAAAAGTTGTGAATGTTTTTTATCGGACTTGAGAGTAAGTAAATATGCTATGGTTGCGAGTATGTTGATGGCTTTGAACAATTGAAGTTTATCTATTCATATTTCCTGTTTGGGAAGAGACGATTGGAGTAAGTCCTCACAGTATGTAGATTGCGCGAGCTTGATACGACTTTTCGCCCTTTGGCAGAGAGCAGCAGAAGCGGCCCCAAAACGTGCGCCGATCGACGCCTTTGCATGAAAGAAACTGCGGTCGGTCGGAACCTGGGTCGTGCGTGTGCCAAAGAGAGGCCGCACTCGTTTTGTGGAGAAGAACAGAGAGTGGCGGGCAGTTTTGAATGGGAAAAGAGGTTGAATGGGAATGAAGGTGGTTTCCAAGACTAAACCAAGTGCATTTGTTTTGCTGTTTCATAGGATATACCCTCCCACTGCCATATTATTCACTGCATAAACAATGTCCCAACCGCAGACCGAGTTTGCAGAGATTGAAGAGCCAAAGATTGCGGGAAACTACTCTGCTAGAAAACAGGATAGATGGAACCCTCCTTCTGCTTCTTCAGATCAAGACAACGCTGCTCAACAAAAAGAACTGATACCTTCATCTCCACAACAACAAAAGAAATATGATCAATCAGGTAATGCTCATTCGCATGCTCATGTGGATATCGATGAGATTCATATGTCTGTGTCTAAATTCCATGTTTCTCCAGCTCAGATGTATTCTACCGAATCGGGTAGAATGTACCATGCAGGTTCAATCTGTATAGTGCTTGTTGGTTTACCTGCAAGAGGTAAGACCAATTTGTCCATTGGTTTATGCCGTTATTTAAGATGGTTAGGTGTTAGAGCAAATTTATTCCATTTGGGTAACTATAGAAGAGAAAAAACTGATGGTGTTCCAACGGAATTTTTTGATCCAAAGCCGGAAAATGAACAAGCTTCAAGTATAAGAAAATCTTTGGTTCAATTGGCAATTGCTGATATGATTCAATTTTTTGATAAAGATCTGGGTCAAATAGCCATTTACGATGCTGTTAATGGTAATAGTGAGGAAAGAATTGAATTGGAATCCATATTGAATAAACAAAATGTTAGAGTCATATTCATTGAAAGTTTAATTGATGATGATAAACTGCTAGAAAGAAATATTGAAGATGCTGCTAAGTCTCCAGATTATTCCAATTGGGATCCAAAGGAAGCTGTTGAAGATTATAAAAAAAGAATTCAAATGGTTAGCCATTCATATGAAGAAATGAATGAACCAGATTTAACCTATATTAAAACCATCAATTTTGGTGAAAGGTTATTCATCAATAAATCCAAACATGATTTCCTAACAACAAAGATTATATTCTATCTGATGAATACTAAGATTAAATTAGGTTCAATTTTTTTTGCAAGATGTTCAAACAACAAATTGAAATATAAATCTGACCCACCAATAACCAAAGAGGGTAAAATCTATGCATCACAATTATTTAATACCGTTGTTAACCATTTTAATGGTGTTGATAATATTCCAAAAAACTTGATTGTCTGGACATCAGCAAGATTAAGAACTACTCAAGTTTCCCAATTTTTCAAAGATACAGGTTTAACAGTTAGACACAGACCAGAATTAACCCAACTAAATCCAGGTGATGCAGAAGGTTTAACTGATGAAGAGTTAAAAACTAAATATCCATTGGATTATGAATTACATAATAAAGATCCTTATCATCACAGATACGCAAGAGCAGAAAGTTACCATGACTTGGCATTGAAACTGGAACCATTGATAATGGAAATTGAAAGGATGTCAAATGATATCTTGATCATTGCTGATGAATCGATAATTAGAGTCTTTTATGGTTATTTGATGTCCACTTCATGTTTCGATATACCATTTTTAAGATTCCCTCAAAATGAAGTTATTAAGATTACATACAATGCGTACATGAATAAAGCCGTTAGAATTGAGATTGATGGTGTGAAGGAATAATAGCTGAGTGTTTTTTTGTTTTCTTTTTGTTTGTTTGTTTGCTTGTTCAGTTCTGTTAGTTAATTTGTCTAGCTTGTATTGTACGCCCCAAAAAGAGAAAAGTTTATTGCTACGAGAATCATCCTAATTTGTATATATATGACGCAACCAGTCTTTGTAAAACAAGATAGAATGGTTGAATGTAATCAGCTTAGAGACCCGATCGGGCTTGACAGCGAGCCACGGAGCCTCTTTCGAGTTGCTGGAGAGTCCCGTCTGGTGATGATGAGTGGGTTACTCTTATGGAGAAGAGCATGGATGCATGGCTGCAGAGGAGAAACAGGTTGAACGAAGAAAAGAATACTAGAAGATGTTGGAGTCAACGGCCTGAATAAAACAATACATGACAATCATGAACTACGAATGAGATATATTCCGATATGAGTTGACTCAGATTCCCCTCTTTCGATCTAGCAGTTACTCACACTTGAGCTGCAATTATTAATGATCAGCATATATCGAGAGCACTGAGCATATTATTATTATAGTGAATTAATCGTCCTGTGCCCCTTGGCCATAAATTTTGTCGACAACCATATTCATGGTCGGAAACCGTCCGCTTTATCATAGCTCCCTATATTCTGTCAGTATCGTTCTGTTTTGTGGGGATGTTACTAGGATAGTGTATTGGCTTTAATTATTGACTATGTATCATTTAGTTTAGTCACCCATTGATAGTGCAAGAGTAGAGTGAATCTTCTGTGCAATGGTCGTGAGTGTAAGCAAAGGTGATAAATCTGGTCAGCCATCGCGAGTCGAGTGAAATAACGGAAAAAATAATTCGGGGGCAGCAAATTCAGTCACTGCGCGCGAGAGTCCAGTCGCTGGCGGGCCAAGTTTAGGGGGCACGCCGGAAACACTACCAGGGGGGCAGAAATCCAGAGAGCGGCCGCGAGTTCAGTCACAGGCGGCCTTTATTTTGTATGCCTGCAACATCTGTAGATGGAGGTTGATGACTTTTGGTAACACCCACAAGTTTAAGCAAGTACTGAGTGACTAGTGTCCAACCAAAAGTTCAGGCAATCATCGTTAGTTTAATCACATGCTACAAGTTTAGTCAAGCTGCTGTATGTATAGCTGGAGGTTGCAATTTTAACCAGCCATCATGGTGCTTGGAAGGACATCTGAAGTTCAATATGATACCACAAATTCTACCAGCTGTTTAGTGTCTTCCAGTCAGCTAGTTGCACAAGTTCAGTCACTTGATCCATCTTTAGTGACACCGACGAGTATAGCCAGCTAATGAAAGTGGCCTCTCATCAATCATCTCGAATAAGGAGCTTCATTGGAGAACTTATTAAAACAAGTCACACGTTCAGGCTACTGGTTTATTCCTTACTATGTCTTACATGATTGAACGATAAAACTGCATGATTATACACATAAAGCTTGAAATTTAAATCTGATCAGCTTTTGATCCGCTTCCATCTTTCAGTCTTAGTTGTTAAGAAGACGGGGACAGCTAAATACATAGAGACATCGATGCATCGATGCATCGATACATTGATACATTGATACATTGATACATTGATACATTGATACATTGATACATTGATACATCGATACTGTAGTAGAATTCATCGTTTCTGCGGTACTAGTGATTGTTGATCTATTTTCATCTAGAGTACACTTCTACCCTGTTGGAAAAGACTTTTCGACTGATACATTTCTTCATATTATCTCTACTACAGATACATTGATACATTGATACATTGATACACCAATATACCAATATGGCATGTGTGGCATCTGCTTAAGGATGCTATCAACAATACATCTTAATCCTAGTTCCACCTACGCAGTTTTTGTAGTAATGTTCAAGTAACACTTTATCATCAATTGGTGTATATACACCAAATGCATCCCCTTAAGAGGGGGGGAGATATATCTCACCCTCCTTATCGCGATGCATCGAGATACATCATGATACATCGTGATACATCGTGATATATCGCGATATATCGGCGATATATCGATATATCTCCCCCTCTCTATTGGGATACATCGCGATACATCGATGTATCGATATATCTCCCCCGCTGTATCAGGACCGATTTCTAGAGTAACTCATCCGAGACATTGCTTCGTGACATTTTTGATTAACTGCCCGTAATTTGTATATAGCCCATCAACGAGCATGTTGCTGAAACTGTCAGATGCTTCTACTATCTTACAAGTACAAATAAATCCAAAATGTAAGCAGATAGAAAGCACATCAACGAGCAAAGGGCTAATGTTATTGAAGCGTACAAAAACCAAACCGTTAATAATGTCACAGAGCTTGCTCTTGCTCTAGGCATTCCCAGAACATCAGCTGGAACAATTATCAGAGATCACGCAAGGTATGGATCATGTGGTCCTCCAAAGAAACCCATGGGCCGTCCTTTGAAATCTTTGATGACTGACGACCAAGTGGACACGTTGTATAAGATCTCCAATAAATACGAAGAAAAGGTAGGAAAGAGGATTGATCAAAAATCTTTGTTGATGGCGTTCAACACTTACTATCAGGCAAATATGGGGATCAAGAGATTTCGCAAAAATTTATCAGAAAAAGGTGTCACGTTATTCGAAAAGGACATCGTTGAAGGCAGTCATGAAGGAGGTGGCAGTGAGGATGAAATGTTGAATAACATCAGCCATCGAGAATTGGAAGCAAGAAAGGACTGGGCTGCCCATTTACGAGCTTTTGGAATTGACTATTTCAAGAATTGCACTGTTATCACCCAGGCTTATGTGAAGAAGATCACTTCACAAAAGGAGGGAAAAAGTGCAAAAAGTGCTGGTCTCTTTGAAGTTACTACAAAGAGCAACAAGCATGTCGCTTTTGGCGTTTTGATTGCGATCACGCCTGGCGATCTGCATAAGATTAACATGATCCTGAATGATGATTCTCCTAAGGTGGTTGAAATGGCACGCAAGAGAGACGAGGATATAGCCAGAGCGGACAAGCCTACACAAACTGATGAACAGGTCTTACCTACTGATAGTGTTTCTGAGCTGGGTAGTTCTATTGCAAAAATCATAAGTAAGAAAACCCTTCAAAAAGGTAAAGAGTTACAACCAGTCACACCGATGAGTCATTTCGATGAGTTTTTGTGGTCAACTGTCAAAAAAACCAGGCAGGTCGTTGATGAAGCTGTTGGTGAAGCTGTTGGTGAAGCTGTTGGTGAAGCTGTTGGTGAAACTGATGACTGGAACATTTTTGTAACCAAAGGCCTTTGTTCTGAGAACTCGTATTCCTTACTCCAAACGATAGGCAACATTTTTGGGACTTCATTCAACCTTTTTGAAATCCCATCTTCTTCTTCAATATTGAATCCAGCTGAGATTGTCACTCACATTTTTGTGAACTTGTTAGATTCAACAAAAGCAAGCAAAAACAGCATGATGATTCGAAGTACATCCAATCGAATAAAGAAGGATGCCATTAATAATGCCATTCAACAATCGATGAACTATATCGAAGCTTTACGGGACCCCAGTTCTGCTTAAAGTCTGAACTCATCTTGTTTAGTTCCATCTTCTCTTTTTTTTTTACTTTGATTGTATATCCCTCTAAGATCATGCTATCTGCTTTTATTTTAGATTTATTTGTAACTGTAAGATAGTAGAAGCAACTGACAGTTTCAGCAACATGCTTGTTGATGGGCTATGTACAAATTACAGGCAGTTAATCAAAAATGCCTCGATACACGGATGAGTTACTCTAGAAATCAGTCCTGATACAGCGGGGGAGATACATCGATGTATCGATGTGTCGCGATGTATCCCAATAAAGAGGGGGAGATATATCGCGATATATCATGATATATCACGATGTATCACGATGTATCACGATGTATCACGATGTATCATGATGTATCTCGATGCATCGCGATAACAGAGGTGAGATATATCTCCCCTCTCTTAAGGGGATACATTCGGTGTATATACGCAAATTGACGATCGAGTGTTACTTGAATATCACTACAAAAAATTGCGTAGGCGAACTTAGGATTAAGGTATACTGTTGATAGCATCCCTAAGCAGATGCTGAACACTACAATTGAGGTTATATTGGTGTATTGGTGTATTGGAGTATCAATGTTTGGATTTCTGGTTGTATTGACGTATGGATGTACTGATGTATTGATATATCGATGTATCAATGTCTGGATGTCTGGATGTCTGGATGTCTGGATGTCTGGATGTCTGGATGTCTGGATGTCTGGATGTCTGGATGTCTGGATGTCTGGATGTCTGGATGTCTGGATGTCTGGATGTCTGGATGTCTGGATGTCTGGATGTCTGGATGTCTGGATGTCTGGATGTCTGGATGTCTGGATGTCTGGATGTCTGGATGTCTGGATGTCTGGATGTATCGATGTATCGATGTATCAATGTCTGGATTTCTGGATGTATCAATGTATCAATGTCTGGATGTCTGGATGTCTGGACCTCTGGATGTCTGGGTGTATCAATGTATCAATGTATCAATGTATCAATGTATCAATGTATCAATGTATCAATGTATCAATGTATCAATGTATCAATGTCTGGCTGTCTGGATGCCTGTATGCCTGGATGCCTCGATGACCTGATATATCGATATATCGATGCATCGATGCATCGGTGTCTTTATGTATTTAGCTGTCCCCGTCTTCTCAGCAACTAAGACAGAAAGATGGAAGCGGATCAAAAGCTGATCAGATTTAAATTCCAAGCTTTATGTGTATAATCATGCAGTTTTATCGTTCAATCATGTAAGACATAGTAAGGAATAAACCAGTAGCCTGAACGTGTGACTTGTTTTAATAAGTTCTCCAATGAAGCTCCTTATTCGAGATGATTGATGAGAGGCCACTTTCATTAGCTGGCTATACTCGTCGGTGTCACTAAAGATGGATCAAGTGGCTGAACTTGTGCAACTAGCTGACTGGAAGACACTAAACAGCTGGTAGAACTTGTGGTATCATATTGGACTTCAGATGTCCTACCAGGCACCATGATGGCTGGTTAAAATTGCAACCTCCAGCTATACATACAGCAGCTTGACTAAACTTGTGGTATGTGGTTAAACTAACGATGATTGCCTGACCTTTTGGTTGGACACTAGTCATTCAGTATTTGCTTAAACTTGTGGGTGTTACCAAAAGTCATCAACCTCCATCTACAG
>JAJMFV010000058.1:0-14288 GCA_030568425.1 Ambrosiozyma llanquihuensis | reverse complement strand
TAACTTTCTCCATGTTGAGAATCTGGTTCTCAATGAGAACAGCTGGGACATCTCTTTGGATGCATATCTGGAAGAAAGTGGGGTTGTGTAACTATCGTTCGACATTGTCTATATATTTGTATTTACTTTGCAATATATTTCAACAAAAGAAAACACTGTAATGAAATAAAGACAGGAAGAGAATGTATGTCAAAAAAAATTCAATATAAACGGTCTCTCCCGTGTGTTCTCCTTCAAATTAAGATTGAAATTTCATCAGATCTGCGGAGAAGTCTCAGCCAAATTTTCTGACTTCTTCAAAATTCCAATTTTCACCGTCCGCGGCTGTTTACGAGGATTCGGAGATACAATACACAGGGAATAAACTAGTAAGATTAGGGGCAGGGAAAAATAAATTAAGATAAAATGTATAAAGACAGCTGAAACATTGCTGAAAGGAAATAAAGCATCATTGGTTCTTGCTGACACTTTTGTTGATGAAGACACCGTTCAATTTAGAGTTGTGACTGACGCTTGGGACAAATTTTCTAATGGATCTGATATCATCGGCACTGTAACCAGGGATTCTAATATTCCAATTTCTTTCTAGATGTAACTGAACATCCTTGGCCTCAATACTATCAGCCTTTCTATGTTTGGCTAATCTACAAGCAAATGATGTAACACTAGTAATGAACTCATCTGCCAAATCTAAGAGTAACTCTTCAACATCACCATCAATGGCAATATCCACATCTCCTTCTTCTGAGCTAACAGATCTAACAAGCTCTTTCAATTTTCTCTTATTCAAAACTCGTTCCCCTTCAATCTCAAAATGTGGAGGACGAACTAAAACAGGATTCGTTAATGCTGGGAAGTTAATGGCGTTACCATTCAAAAAAGATGGTCTGTTGTTTTGTTTGATTGAAACAGGTTGAAGAGCAGGAACTTTCAAATCATCAGCAATTGGAATATTCATAAATTTATGTCTATTCAGAGCATCGTCAATAGATCCCATGCCAGCAACAGGACCAGCAGATCCCGATCCACCTCTTCCTGAATTCATCGCAGATAGATTACCGTTCGAGGCAGAAGACAAGGGTTTTGACGCAGCAGCATTGACTGAAGTAATAGTAGCGCTTGATGCCTCTTTAGAAGCATTGAACTGAGCACCTTGTTGATTTGGTGTCAACATCTGACCCTGATGCAGCTGCTGTTGGCCCTGTTGAGCTTGCTGCTGCTGTGGTGGGAACTGCTGCTGCTGCTGTTGCAGTGGTTGCTGAAGCTGTTGAGCTTGCTGTTGTTGAGGTTGTTGCTGCTGTTGTTGTTGTTGTTGTGGAATTTGTGGCTGCTGAGGTTGCTGTTGTTGTTGAGGTTGTTGAGGTTGCTGCTGCTGTGGAGGTTGAACCTTCTGTTTCTTGAGGGCAGGTTGCTGCTGTAATTGAAGTTGGGCGTTTTGTCCAACGGGAGTTCCCATCTGAGACATTGTAGTTTGGTACGACCCTTGCATAGATTGCTGATATGCTTGCAATTGTTGCTGCTGCTGAGGTGTTAGTGCCATACCAGATATCTGCTGCTGCGGTGGTATTGGCATCCTAGAGCCTGCAGATCCTGGCGGTGGTGCTCTTTGAGGCTGTTGGCCTTGACCTTGCGCCTGTGCTTGAGCCTGAGCCTGAGCCTGTGCCTGTGCCTGTGCCTGAGCATGCACTTGAGCTTGAGCTTGAGCTTGAGCTTGAGCTTGCGCAGCTAACTGGGCCTTGGTGGGCTTTCTTGAAGTTGATTTCCGTTGGACAACAGGTTTAACCGGTGCTTTCTGACCAGTTGCCATATGGGCTGGAAGCTGTTGAGGCAATGGAATTTGCTGTTGTTGCATCTGTTGTTGTTGTTGTTGTTGCAGCTGTTGTTGTTGTTGCTGCTGCTGCTGCTGTTGTTGTTGCTGTTGTTGTTGCTGTTGTTGTTGCTGTTGTTGTTGTTGTTGTTGTTGCTGCTGTTGCTGTTGTTGCTGTTGTTGTAACTGTTGTAACTGCTGTTGTTGTATAATTCTCTGTTGCTGAATTTGCAACTGTGAAACTCTCTGCTGCTGTAATATCTGTTGTTGTTGGGGAGTTATTTGATGAGCAGTTTGATTTTGTTGTAGACCTTGTTGAGGTGCAACTCTTTGAGCAGAAGGAGCGGCACTTGCAGAATTTGCTTGTCCTGCAGCAGTAGAAGCAGGAGGGGCAGGAGCTGTTACAGGAGTACCCACAGACACTGGAGACGTACCAGCACTTTGCTGTTGTCTGAGTTGGGTAGCGATGTGTTGAGCAAACTTTTTAAATCTATCTAGATTGTTGTTGATATCCCTTTCCTTCTCAGCTAAGTCATTCATCTCTTCTGCTGGTGTATTTGGATTGTTTTTCTTCGCTTGAATCAATCTTAGTTGTCCTTTGAACTTTTCCGCCAGTTTGATCAAATTATGATATTTTGCAACTTGAGATCTTTCCTGCTGCTGCTGTTGTTGCGCTGTCATATTTGCGCTAAGTTGCGATTGAGACGTTGAAATAGTCGAGCTGCCACTACTAGACCCGATTGGCTGGGGTGTTTGTAATTGAGGAACAGGGGATCCATCATTGAGAGAAACATTAGATGCAGATGGTGATTGTGAAGAGGATGATGTAACACGTTGGGGTCCCATTCCTGGTCTTGTACCAGGAACTGTTAGAGGAGTAACACTTCTTGCTAACTGGTTCGCATGAGCTTGCAGTGGTGATGCCTGAACCAATGGAGAACTGCCGTGTTGTTGTTGCTGTTGTTGTTGTTGTTGTTGCTGCTGCTGCTGCTGCTGCTGTAGTTGTTGTTGTTGTTGAAGCTGTTGTTGTTGTAGCTGCTGTTGCTGTAATTGTTGTTGTTGAAGTTGTTGTTGCTGTTGCTGTTGCTGTTGGAGCTGTTGCTGTTGCTGTTGCGTAGCTGGAGGTTGAGATTGAGCTTGCGTCGTTTGAACCAAGGGGGATGCAACAGCAGGGGACGAAGCAGCCGAAGCACCTGCAGTCTGAGCTCTTTGAGAACTCTGTGCAGCAATCATCTTTTGTCTTCTATTATACTGAATCAAAATGGCTTTGATTCTTTCAGCTTTTCTAACATGCTCTCGGCCTTCTGGTGTTTGGAATCCCGCAGTCTCAGCACCTTCTTTCTCGATGTTAAACTGTCTAAGCAATTGCTGAGCCTGTTGAGGAGTGATGTGTGGTAGTGTTGGAGCACGTTGTTGCTGTGCTTGTTGTTGAGGATTAGTATTAGGATTGGCACTATTCGCAGAAGCCTGTGGCACTTGAGGGGAAGACTGTGAAGATGTCTGTCCTAATTGATCTTGCTGTTGATTAGGTGGTTGACTCATGATGATGTTGTTTCGCTGTGTTTAGAATTGCTCCACACTTGAACTATAAATACAAAGATAATTGACGATATCAAGTCAGGTGATCTGATGTTGATTAGTTTGTGTGAAGGGAACACAAAACAAAAACAACTTCAACTTCAACAAGCTCAAAAACTGTCGCTCGCCAACTTTTCTGAATTGTTTTCGGGAATTTGAAATTGAGAACAAAAAAAGCAGAATCTTTGGTTTTTTAGCGTGACAGGTCAGATAAAGAGCGCCAATTTCCAACGCTTATTGTGTATTTTCACTTCTTGCGTCGATCGGGCTGCTTGGCAAGTCTTTCCGACCCGTGTCGCTGTTTCTGTTGTGTTATCCGTTATCGTTGAATTCCGATATCAGATATCCCGTCCACCTTACTAAAGTTTAGTGAAGTTAACGCATTCACACCATTTTATAACCGTATATAACCAACTCTATATCAATTGTACCAATGACTGCTCCAAAATCTACAAAAGTGTTTATCATAGGCACAGGAACATTTGGCCTGTCTACAGCCTTGGAGCTATCAAGGAATGGATACACTGATATCACCTGCTTCGATAGGGATACAGTTCCATCTGAATACTCAGCAGGAAATGACAGTAACAAGATCTTTGACTCTCCAATATACATAGGAGAACCCGATATCCCAACTCGAATCAGATTGGAAGCCAAGAAATTATGGATGAATGACCCTGTTTACAAACCATATTTCCATCCGGTGGGTTACCTGAATGCCGCTATGTCGGAAGAAACATTGTTAGAATGTTCATCAAGTGTTCGAAACTTGAAAACGTTGAATCCAAATGCAGAGCTATTGGATACTCCTGAGAAATTCAGAAAACATTTGAAAGTCTTCACTGGTGAAGTTCCAAATTGGAAAGCATATTATTTGAAAAGCGATGAAGGATGGGTTCATGCTCGTGATTCGTTGAAATCCGCATACGCAGAATGCCAAAGAAACGGTGTGAAATTCATATTTGGAGATGATGGTTATATTCAAAAATTGAACCACAATTCCAATGGTGATATCTCATCAATTACATCCAACTCTGGTAAGTCTTTCACTGGTGATATCTATGTTCTTTGTGCCGGTGCAAACGCAGTTTGTTTATTAGACTTCAAACTGCAACTTGAATCCAAATGCTTCACATTGGCGCATGTCAAACTTGAATCAGATGAAGTTGCCAAATACAAAGACTGTCCTGTTATCTTCAACTTTGAAAGAGGCTTCTTCTTTGAACCGGATGAAAACAATGAGATCAAGATATGTAACGAATTTCCAGGATATACACATAACAATGAGAAAGGTGAATCGATTCCATTTTACACCAACAAAATCCCACTGCAAGCAGCTAAAGAAATCAGACAATATTTAAGAGAAACCATGCCTGAGTTGGCAGATAGACCATTTGTTAAGACTAAGATATGCTGGATTACAGATTCCCCTGACAAGGAGCTGATAATCACCGTTCATCCCACACATTCGAACCTAGTAATAGGATCAGGTGATTCTGGCGAGTCGTTTATGATAATGCCTATTATTGGAAAATATATTGCCAAGGTTGTGATGAATGGAAATGATGGTTTAACAGCAGAAGAGCAGGAACTTTGGAGATGGAGACCTGAAACTTCCTGTACCAGAGACAATGTTGGCGATAGATACGGTGGGTGTGGTTACGTTACCGATCTAACAAGCATTGAGGAATGGGTCTCCGTTGAGCATCCAGAACCGCATTCTTTGTTTTGAAGGATTGTAACTTTTTTTTTACAAAATAGATAGCAATATATGTATATACATTCATGTACTGATTTAAGTTTACATTTTGCATTGTTAGACAGGAAGTAAGTGAGAGAATAGAATATTCATAATTTTTTAGTATGTTGATCATAAGTAAAGAGCATGCGATTTGTCATTAAGCTAAGCAATATCGGATCCAGTTTCATCAGCAGTTTCTCTCAACTCGTGGCTCTCCTTTTCCAAGAAGTTAGCAGATTGTTGATCATTAGTGAATTCATGTTCAGATTTCAATCTTAGGAACTCAGCTTCACATTTGGATGCTAACCAACTTTCACTTGTGAATAGGAAATCAATCTCTTCCAAAGTTCTATTGGCAGTTTCTGGATAGAACAAGTAAATGACAATCAAAGTCAAGAAATTACAAGCACCAAAGATGTATAACGTCTTCTCGGCAATCGCATTAAACATGATTGGACATAATAACATCAACCAACCATTACCAATTGACCAACCAACAACACCTGCTGCATTACCTGCTGCTCTCAATTTCAAGGGGAAAATTTCAGACGGTAAAATCCATGGAGTCATCAACAACGTAGCACCAAATATGGAAGTGTACAAGAAAACAAAGAATGTTGCAGCTGAACCAAATGCCTTATTATCAGGATTAACTTGTTGAGCTTTGGAAAGTCCTCCAGCCAAGAACATTGCACAACCCATACCAATTAAACCATAAAAGTTAACAGGACGTCTACCCCATCTATCAATTGTAACAACAGCAACCAAGGTTGAAAGCATATAACAGATGTTATTCAAACCTGCAATCCACTGAGATTTCTTTGCATCAAAGCCTGCTTGTTGGAAGATATCAGTTTGATAAACAGTGATACCTGCAATACCAATCCATTCCTGAAGAATTTGTAACCAGATAACAAGTTGAATACGTCTAGCAATGTGTAGTTTCTTAGCCTTGGCTTTTGATTCTGGTGAACCTTTATACCAATCAAAGAACATTCTGATATAATTTGCAGATAGAGCAGAATCTTTTTCATAGTTGAAAGTCTCAACAATTTCATTATACTCAATAGCACCTTGTTCATCACCTCTCATGATTTTCAACAATTTCAGAGCACGTTCATGATTTCCAATCTTGATTAAATAACGGGGAGATTCAGGGAAAACCCAGACACTAACCAAAAGGACAAAAAGGGGAATGATTTGGAAGAAGATTGGAAATCTCCATCTGAAACTATTCATCAATCCCAGATAAGATAAACCAAATTCTAACCAATATGCAACAACCACACCAAAGATATTCAATGTGAATTCAATACAGATATAGGCACCTCTTGAAGTTGCCTCAGCAGTCTCAGAAGAATAAACAGGAACCACGGCATTTAAGATACCTGTTCCGATACCATTAAGGAATCTAGCACCACACATCCAAGCAATTGACTGCGCAGAACCTTGTAATGAAGCACCAACGATGGCAATAAGGGTACCCAAGCCGATAGATTTGATTCTTCCGAAATTATCAGAGAACCAACCACCAAATAAGCAACCCCACAAAGTACCGAAATAGTAAATGGCAACGATACCACCTTGTCTGGTGGAATCTGTAACACTTATTGTTGCATCTTCATCCCAGGTACCGAATTTCATGATTTTCACATAGTCTGGAGAGTTGTTCACTCCTGACATCATACCTTGATCATAACCGAAGAAAAAGATTGCCAAAGAGGCAAGAGCAACAACTGAGTGGGTCAATCGTTTACCTTTCAAATGATTTTCAAGCAGGAATCTTTCTGGGAGTGTCCAGTCTCTAAAAGATGATTTTGTTATTGATTGAGTCATTGTATTGATGATGATGATGATGATGATGACAATAAAGATATCTATATAACACAAAACTGGGCAGATCCAGCATAAAATTTCAAACAGTTTGGGAGGATCTGTAAACGTTTATATACCCCCAGTCCAGGTAAAACCTTGTTTTCTTCTCCATATTCTTGGCTCGAGAAGTGACAGTTCTGAAGTAGATTTCCATGTTTGGAACTTTAACTATATGCAACACCACATCCCCATCGGCATGTAACCCCAAAGAATAGACCCCACAAATTAGTGGCTGTCGGTCAAACAATAGCACCTCCTATCGCCACACGCAGAAAAGGCCCCTCACCAGAATCCGATATGTGCACACAACTGGGAAGCCTTCCCGTCGGGCGTGGGAGAGAGCCCCCAGAGTACTTTGCCGTTTCGGGAAGTGTCTCCTTGCGAAACAAGGTGGTGATGCTGATGTTGATGGAAACGAAGATCAACATGGCAAGAACAAGAAAGATCGGTGTTAAGATGGTGGGTGATCTCTGTTGAATGTGCTCAGTGGACGTGACATCATCATTTTGCTCCACAGAAAACGATTTCCCGATTAGGCAATGCCCCCTCACTCTTTTCCCCCTCCCGATGGATTTTACATCAAACTTGGCTTATAATATCTGGTTGTCTGACTCTAATTCATGAACATATACAAAGGAAAAACAGAAACATTAAGCTAAAGGTATAGGAACTTTCTTAGCAACGGGATCACTAGCTTCCAACTCCTCTTCACCAAACTTACCCCATGTTATGTAGCCATCATTCGAAAACTCCTTATAAAATCTAGGTCTGTCATATGGCGTCAGCTCTTGACCATTTCTCAATCTGGAAATCAAGTCAGGATTCGAAGTGTAATACCTTGAAGCAGACACAATTGTTCTATCGTCATCGTTGACAACCTTTATCAAATTTGAATAATCATCATCGTGTAAATAAGCACCTGCTCTGATCCAAATACCCTTCCATATCTGTCCTATCCATTCGGAATAGTTATTCAAATTTGATGAACTCAAATTAGAACGAACTTCAACTGTATGGACGTATGCGATTCTAAAACCCAATTTGGCCCTTCTTTCCAACTCACTCAATAGGTATCCAAACTTGGCAATTGGATGGATGGTACCGTTGATACCCAATGAACCTTGAAATTCTGTATATGGAGAAATTCTAATACCAATCTTATCAGCTCCAATCAACTCAATCAAAGAATCAATGATCTCCAAGATCAACCTTGTTCTATTCTCAATTGATCCACCGTATTGATCATCACGTTGATTTGATCCTTCATCTAAAAATTGATGTAACAAGTACATGTGTGCACCATGCAACTCGATGAAATCAAACCCTGCAATTTCAATTGCATTCTTGGCCGCAGTGATATAATCATTCTTCACCTGTTCAATCTCATCCAAAGTCAACGCAACAAGCTCATTACCGGCTTCGATCGCTGCTTTTTCAGTAGCCTCGTCAGAATAAATAGCCGAAGGACCACGTAATCTATACCCACTCTGCTTCACAAACACTGGGTCATTGACTCTACCTAGATCGTTCAACTGGATGGCAATCTTACTACCATTTGCATGAACGGACTCAACAATTGATTTCCATGCCTGCACTTGTCTCTCGTTAACGAATGCGGATGTGTATGGCTTCACTGCTTCTTGAACCGAAACAACACTGGACTCAGCAATCAGTAACCCACCATTATCTTCAGCTCTTTGTGAGTAGTAAGCTTTCATCGAGTCGGTTGCAACCCTTTCGAATGTGTTTCTCTTACGGCCTGTTGGTGCGTGTGCCAACCTGTTGGCTAGCTCAACTTTACCAACTTTTATAGGCTTGAAAAGGTTTGTATCTGCTAGTGGGACACGGGTCATTGGATTCAATTGGCTTGGCTTTCTTCAGTTATGTTTTACGAGGGAGAAGCTGGAGAGGGAAGAGATGCTGTTGGATACATATATATATAGTGCTAGTCGGCTCCACAATTGGCTTAGTAAACAGTCCTCACGTGTGCGCGATAGACACGGAGCCATACACACCACTGATGCCACAGCAATTGCAACAGTACTCTGTGGCTTTGATGTATCTATTGGTAGTGTTGATTTCCCAGGAGATCATGATTGAGATGATTCAGTGATAGTACTGCCACAATGAACGACTACCCATAAAGCACCGGAAGCGGTGATATTGCCAAGCGCAGGCTGTGGCAGGTCTTAAAGACGCACCCGTACACCACACCAACCCCTTTCTGGAAATTGACGTAAACAACAAGAACAAAAAATGGCAACATGAAATTCCAGTGTGCCAGGCTACAACACCACTTCACCACTACTTTACACACACCTACACACTCTCAATTGGCCCAATACAAGATCACTCTTGCTAATAACGATCACACAATGTCAACTTCAACGAAACCTTCAACCTCCGCAAAGGATATCCAACCGGTGCAGACACCAACCATTCCATTGGATGATACCGCATCTGCTCCATCGCAATCAAAGGGAAAAGCTGCGGACTCTCCAGACCAACACAAGAATCAAAGACTAAGAAAGAAAGTTTTAAAATCACCACCAATTTACAAGTATATTTGGTTAGCTGGCCATGGAATAACTTTATTCTTTGCCCTGATTTATACTTCTTACTATATCAGATTCAAATCCCATTCAAGTTGGATCCCCAGTGTTTCATACAGATTATCATTTGTTGGAGTTTGGTTAAGTTATATCGTTTCGATATTGAGCCTGTACGATAAGAAATCGATTCCAAGTTACAATGCTTTGCTTCCAACTGAAAATTTCCAGTACTTGTTACTGAGTACCATCTGGTTCTTGAACAGATCATCGATGTTTAAGATCTTGCCATATATCTTGCTCTCTATTTTACAATTGGCAAACACTTTCAAAGTTAAACCAGTTTTGAAATTGAGTAAACAAGTTGAAAAGGTTTTAGTTTACAATGAACTAGCTTTGTTTGTTGTTTTGGCATTTGATACTCTGCTGATGAAAGGTACATCTGGTTTTGGATTGGTTGCATATGCCATGTTTTACTGGTTAAGACTTCTGGAGAGTGAGAACACCAGAGCTGTGGTTTACCAACTGCTTGCTAAACTGGACGGTGTCTTAAGTAAACAGAAAAACCCAAAGATTGTTGCAGCTTGGAGTGCCATGAACAAGTTCTTAGTCACCAAGCAAGATAGAATGGAACGTCATTTTTTACAATAATTGTATAGCAGAAATATATGTATACTTGAAAATCATGGCACCTTGTACTTGTAAAACAGTTACAACTCGAGATTGTGAAACTTTGTACTGTTAACTAGCTAATTACAAAACTACGGACCCTCTTTTTCTCTCTCTCTGTACAAAACTTCAAATAATCCTTGTTCACTTAAAAATCAGAAAAAATGGTAAGGTAAACGTTATCTGTCATGAAATTTCAGAAGCAGAACTGATTGTTTTAATTGATTCATCATTTAGATTAAGTGACTCAAGAATTATTTTTGAAGTCCCGATTATAAAATCACTTACTCCACTGAGTAAGGTAAAATCTTATAATCAAACCATTAACAAAAAAGATAATAATGACTGTAAGATGAAATAACGAGAATAAATTGTTAGAATGATTGTCAACATATTAATCAAAGTAAATAATATCTCATTTGTCGTTTTAGTGAACATCGAAGAATAATAAATAATTATTGGTCAGATGGTGATGCATGTATATTCATAGGCTCATGGAAAAAGTCACCGAATAAAAAGTGTAGGAACACATTCATCAGGAGAAAAAATTAATCGAATCGAATGTCACTAATTCTAAAGCTTGACAAGATATTATTAAAAAAGTGGAATTTAACATACGGTATATGCTGGTTAGTTGGTATACACTGGAAAGCACCAAGAAGAACCAGTTTGCAAAGGGAAAGGAAACTTGATCAGCCAAATTCAAAATCTCCTTTTAAAGTGAAGAGAAAAGCAAAATTTGAGTGGTGGCGGTACACGACCTTTTTTGTGCACAGCGAATATTCAGCAAGGGCTATCTTACTGGAGCAGACACCAAGCTGGAAGTGGTGGGTGGAGTATATGTATATGTATGCACGGTGTAGTAGCCATGAGGAGCAGTTATCATTATGTTAGATGTATGTTGGAGTATTGGCAATTGCGGAACCTCTGGTGTGTACAGTATTAAGTAAAGATCAATATGATAATGAATTATTATTAGATAAAATAAAACTATAGAAGGGGATTTTATACACAGACAATACTGGTCACAATTAAGCGGTAGCTCTGGTGTAGATGTATTGCTTGGAGTGCTTTAAAACTGGCTTGATGACACCATCAGCTTCCAATTGTCTCAAAGCAACTCTGGCGATGGAACCACCAATCTTCAATCTATCAACTAAAACGGAGACAGAGATGTACTTGAAAGTTGGAACATCCTTCAAGATCTTGTCGTATTTTTCTTGGTCTAAGATGACAATGTGTTGAGCCTTGTCCTTAACCTTACCCTTGGACCACTTCTTCTTAGATTTCTTACCACCAGCCATAGCTGCGGCAGCCTTGGCGGCCTTGGATTGTTGAATCTTTGGAGGCATTTCTATAGAAAATTAAAGAAAGTTAGTATGAGATGTTTTTTGGTACAAAATATCATATGTCATAAATACAATGGTTCAATGAGGAAGTGTGTATGTGCAGGAATCGAAATGCATGGGTAGTTCTGTATACACTATTATTGTGGAATTATATTGGAAGGCGATATTGTTGTTTTTGAGTAAAGTATGGGTATCAGGTCAATAATAGAATAATAAACCGTTGAGGGTGTAAGCAAATGATAACCAGTTCCTCTAATGGAAGTAAATTGTGTAAATGTGACTATTTTAGTTCTGTTGGCCATTGATGAATTGAAGTGGGTCAAACGTATATTGATTTTGAATTAATACATCTTCCAAAATTGTCTTGAATTCTTCCTAAACCATGAATAGACTTCTGGATAGCAATATGGTAGCCTTGATTCTGATTAAATAATGCTTTATCTGAGACCAAGTTGAGAGACTCTAATGAGTGAGTGATTTCAATTATCTCTTCCAATAAGTTCGATTCCCTTGATTGACATTAACCATCATGATATTGCTGTTTATGTTATTGATTCTAGTGTTGTAACATACTGATTAATTAATTAAATGATCCGTTTCTGGTCCTTTCAAGAGTCTTATATGAAGGTCCACCTTAACACACTAGTAGTGGTTAATAACATTGAAAAGTTTTAAAGGAAAACTGGTGTTTGGACAGTGTCTGCGCAAGTGCGAAACCGATAGAGCGTCGCGTGCCAATTGGCAGCTCAGAGACTGGGAACTGGTCCCAGCGCAGGAGAGACGCACAAAAAGAAGAGTTCGGGTGCCCTTCCGCAGCTTGTGCGCGCGTCACGTGACAGGATGAGGGCTGGCAAAGGTGAAAAACCCTCGCTACGTGCACGTGCCTTGTCGAGATTTCTCAATTAGCTAATCACGCGCGTAATCAGATCCAAATTCAATTGGCGACACGTAATTGTCTGCCATTCAGTTTTGAAAGAAAAACAAAAACAGTTTCACATTTACTCTGGAGTCACTTAGCAAGTAGAATTGATAATTGATAAACTGCTATTCAACTGAAAAACCACATCCCAACTGTACATCAGTAAGTTACACTCTCAGTATCTTATAAACTGCTCCATTTCTCAATTGCAAAGATGTCCGGCAAAAGGGTTAAAACCCAACTCACAAAAGATGATGCATATTTCCATGATGTGAACGATAATGATAATGATGATGATGAACATTTCGAAAGACCAAAGATGGCATCAGCGGAAAAGATGGCAACCAGAAAGATTGCCGGTTACAAGAAGAAAACAAATGGCGCATCTGCACCTGCAGCTTTAAGTTCAGGTTCAGGTTCAGGTTCATCAGCCGGTGCTTTTTCCTTTTTGAATAAGACACCAGCAACCACACCATCAACAATACAACCAACAAATGCATTCAGCATGTTTGCTAAACCAGTTGAACCAACCATCAATACCACCAAAATAACTGTTCCTGCTTCCACCGCATCAACTGTTTCCATAATAGATAAATCATTGCAACTAAAATCCTTGAATGCTAACCTGCTACAGAGCACCAACTCTGCAATCATCAAAAACCCTGTTGCTGACTTGAGACCAATCTTCAAGAAATATGAAGAGTACTACAGTAAGATCGATGCAGGCAGCATTGAAGTGAAGAATCCATCTGTTCCTAAAGTTGAAGTCAAGCCTGTTGATCCATCAACCAATGCATTCAGTAGCTCTTTTAACTTCTCCACAAGTGCCAACTCTCAGCCTGCTCCAACACCAGAGACCAAAAAGGAAATACCACAGGCTAACAAAGCTCCAGAAACTATTGATGTGGATGAATCTGATGATGACTCAGAAGATGATATCAAAGTGGAAGGTCCATCATTCCAACCTGCAACCATCCCTAAGTCAAAGGACTATGGTTTCAAATTCGGTTATGCACCACCTCCTGATTCTGATGAAGATTCTGAAGATGAGATCAAAATTGAAGGTCCAAAATTCAGTATAGGATCAAATGTTGAAATAAAAGACAGTGTTTTCAAATTGGGAAGTAATGGAGCATCAAAAAAGGAAAACACAACTGAACCAGTGAAACCAACTTTCTCATTCACTACCACTCCAAAGGTGGATACTCCAACTGATGATCAAAAACCAAGCTTCAGTTTCACCGGATTCACCCAACCAGCACCAGTTTCAGAAACAAATGGAAAGAAAGAAGAAGCTCAATCAAAATCATTGTTTGGCTCATCTAGTACTCCATTCACGTTTGGTTCATCGGCAGCTACAACTACATTAAACACAGAGACCAAGAGTTCCGCTCCTGCTCCATTCACATTTGGTTCATCAGCTGCTACAACTATCTCCAACAGTGATACCAAGAGTTCAGCTCCTGCTCCGTTCTCATTTGGTTCATCCATTGCTACACCTGCATCCAATACTGACTCTGCTCCTGCTCCTGCTACTGCTACTGCTACTGCTCCATTTTCATTTGGCTCGTCCTCTATCCCTGCTACTGAACCTGCACCTGTCCCATTCAAGTTTGGTGCAACAATAGAAAAGAGTGCAACATCTGCACCTGCACCGTTCACATTTGGATCTACTAGCTCCACCACTGAATCCAAACCTGCTGCATCTACATTTTCCGGTTTTGGCTCCACTACACCTGGATCCGCTTTCAATTTCTCTAGTTCCACTCAACCTCAAACAGCATCAAATCCATTCAATTTT
>JAJMFV010000057.1:0-14863 GCA_030568425.1 Ambrosiozyma llanquihuensis | reverse complement strand
GCCATTTGATTCAACGTTTATTGAATTACCTTGTCTTGGTGAATCAGAAGAGAAAAATCTATAAAATCTTGAAGTTTTAGGAGGACCAGCAAGAATTGCAGCTTTTCTTTGGTTGTTTGCAAGCATTGCCAAAGCAGCAGAAGTTGGAGATACATTAGGGTTGTTTTTTCGAAGGTTGTTCAATAACATTGAGTCGGTTTCACTGGTGGTGGTAGTAGCAGTAGTAGCAGTAGCTGTAGCATTGTCATTATTGTTGGTGTTGGTGTTGGTGTTCATGAAATCATTGATCTTATCGGTGTCATTTGTAGATTGTCTATTAGTTGAAAGATTATCTGGGATCTTCTTGGTATGGAATTCCCTATTATTATCATACATGATAAACTTGCGATTGGTTTTAGGCTGTTTCGTTGAACCATCATTTTCTGATTTGGATGGTTCATCTCCAACTTTCTCAATACATTGCTTCTTTGTTGATTGCGTGGACTTACCTTTAGGTAACTGAGTGATTGTGAATGGTGCTGTTCCAATTGTGTTCGAATCCGTTTGTTGTGACAAGGCAGAAGTAACTGGTGGTAGCTGTCCATGGCTTTGTGATGCTGGTAGTGAATTCTGTGAGAGAAAAGGCATGGTATGGGGTTCGATAATTTCTCTTAGATTTGGAGGTGGTACTTGACCCTGCAGTTGGAGTTGTTGGGGAAGATGAAGGTGATGTGGATGCTGAAGTTGTGGTGGTTGTTGTGGCTGTTGTGGGACCATACTTTGAATGGATTGGAAATTAGGCAGCTGGAAACTGTTGGGCAAGTGTTGGAAAGGGATTGATGGTGGTACAGAGTGAAGATGTTGACTTAATCCAAATGAAGGTAAAGAGGTAGTGTTGTTTGATACCTGTAACCTCTGATTAAGTGGTGGTAGACTCCAAGACGAACTAGGCGATAGTGTCTCTTGGAATGCTCGTTGCGAGAAGTCTGTTGTTGTTGATGTCGTTCCGACTGAAGCTGTTGCTGATGTAGTTGATGTTGATGATCCTTTTGACGTTGGTATACTACCATCAAGGGGATGGTTTAGGGCAAACTGGTGCATGTTATGAGAAGGGAATTGATGAGCATGACCAGTTGATGGAGGTGGTGGGAGTTGAAGGCCCTCTGTCAATGAAGATAAAGAAGGTAGTGATATCCTCTGGTTGGAAGGTGATGAAGTGGGAGCTGAAGACGAAGATGAAGTAGGGGCATGGTATCTAAACCCATGTTCCATACTATCTTGACCAGCTGACATTGTATGGGTGAGTTTCTAATGGGAAGACTAAAGACACTTGAATGGCATTCGTCAGCAACTTGAGCAATTGAAACTTGTAGGAGATATAATGTCAATACTATCTATATATATGCTAGAAACAGGAAACCAACACACTCTGTTCCCTTTCAGTCTTCCAAGCAGGTAATTTATTTACAAAGAAAATTTCTACTTTTGGACACTCCAGAGCAACATGATTTCCGCTTTGCATCAAGAGAAGCACCAATGCCACATAATTTACACCCATTTTTACTGTTACAGTGGTTAAGAGTACATCAACAGTAATTATATACATATGTTCTCCATTACAACACCAACATCTCCGTCAAAATGGGTTTGCAAAAATGAAGTGACTCAGAGAAACATCCTTTTCCATGTTCCACCAAGTAAAAAAAGACGATTCTTCTCACTGAAGGAGAAATAATAAAAATTAAAAAAAGAAGTGTTCCGATACCGGGAGTCGAACCCGGGTCTGCCCGGTGAAAGCGGACCATGATAGCCGTTACACCATATCGGATTTGATGAAGTTTTAAATTGCCTGGTTCTTTATGAGACACTTGTACATAAAATTTCACATTTTTTATTTCCATTTATCTCACTAACTAGAGTAGTTCCAGATTTGATTCTAAGTGAATATCATAGTGTGAATAAAGATTTTAATAATTTTAAAAAATATGTTAAAATCATGCCTGGGGTGCAACTGAGATGACAAAATTGAGGCTGTAAAGTAGAAGCCACCAATTAAAAATTAATAGTCGCATATGGGTCTCTATTCAGAGTAAATGATGATATAAATGTATTTTAAACTTGTAATTGAAGATGATGCATCATCACCAGACTCTTAAGATGTATTAATCACCAGTATTGCTATTGCTACAGACACTGATACCAGTAACAACTTGGCGAATGCACTAGGAGGAGAAAAAGCGAGTCGGCCAAGTCGATCGACGCATTACGTCTGCTCCAGCAAACGCATCTCTACACCACAAAGCAAGAGAACCAGGGGCAATTCGATACCAATTGATTAAACATCAGACAATAAACCAACTTGATTTCCTATCAATCACCACTCTATATCAAGTTGAGGGAATGACAACTAGAGAAGAAACATTGCAACAATTTCAAAGGGTTACTCGAAACCTCTCACTATCAGAAGAAGAACAGATCAGCTTGCTTGAATCATTCAATTGGAACTTGGAACGAGCAATTGTATTTTATTTCGAAACACATCCAGCTATCACCATACCAAACACCACAAATACAAATACCAACAACAATCATATCACAATGAGTGGTGGTGATAATAATAATACTACAGGAAGACTATTTGCTGGTTCAAACGATGTTTCTGGTGGGATGCCCGGTGCGTTTCCTGGAATGGGAGGAGAAAATGGTGGTTCAATAAGGGATCCTTCAAAGATACACCAGTATTTCAATAAGTTCCTGAATTATCTTGTCCAATTCATAGTTAATATCATACTTGTACCATTATATTTTGTTTATAAGGTACTTGGGTTGATATTGGCGTTTTTGGTTACTCTGTTGATGCCATTGATTGGTGATTATAGTTTCAAATACAAGGTGATCAAGAAAAACAACGATCCAACTGATGTTGCAAGAAGGTTTATCATGAGATTTGATGAGAGTATTGGAAATAGTGTTAAGAAGACAAACAATAATTCCAGCAGCAACAACAGTACACAATTTGAAAATCTTGTATCTCAAGTTGGGAATTTGGAAATTGAAAGACCGGATTTTTTAGAATGTGCATATTCAAGAGCATTGTTTTATATTAAGAATCGTGCTAGATGGTTACTAATTTATATTGATTCCGAAGAAAATCAAGACTCAAGTTTGTTCATTAAGCAAGTGATGATCAATCCATTGTTGTTGAGTTTCTTAAAGGAAAAAGATATACTTTGTTGGGGTGGTGATTTTAAAGAGTCTGAATCTTTTCAAGTTGCCAATCAGTTCAAAATTAACAAGTTACCATTCTTGGGATTGTTGTGTCTCACGCAGAACCAAATACCAACGAGTTCAGGAGTGCAAAATTCAACACCTGTATTATCTTTGGTTTGTAAATTTCAAGGTTTACACAGTATTGAGCATGTTATTTGGAAATTGAATAAATCTTATGAAAAATACAATCCAAATTTACTCAATTTAAGATTGGACATTGAGAGAGATTTACAGGCAAAGAGATTAGTTGGATTACAAGATGAAGCATATGAAAAATCGCTACAAGCGGATAAAGCTAAGAAATTACAAAGAGATTTTGAAAAGGAACAGTTAAGGTTGAAGATTGAACATGATAAATTGGATAAGGAATGGTTAAGATGGAGAAAATCAGTCTTAAAACCTGAATGTGATGAACGAGGTTCAAATTCAAGAATTGCAATCAGATTACCAAATGGCGAAAGAGTTCAATATAAATTCAACAAGGAGTGTAAGATTGAAGAGATTTATGCATTTATTGAATGTAAATACTTAAATGAGATTCAAGATGATGATTCAAGCGAACCAATAACAAAACCAATTGGTTATGAACATCTATACAATTTTAAAATCTATAATACCATACCAAGAGAATTGATACCTAATGATTATGAAAGGAAAATCGGTGAAGAAAGTTTATTAAATCCAAGTGGAAACTTGATTGTTGAATTCGATAACTAATATATAGCTTATATTATACATACATAATGAACGTACATTGTATTTTATTTGGTAATCTTTGACTTAGTCTTACTCTTGCTCTTCTTTTTATTCTTCTTCTTCAAACCGACAAATCCACTCTTCAAAGAGTTTGAATAATCAGCCCAGAACTTGTTCAAGTCACTGAATTCAACAACTGTACTCAACTTCAAGTCTTTCTTACCATTTGTGAATCTTAAAAGCAATGGATATTCCAATGTATCGTTATTGTTTGAACCTTCAAGGAACTTGTCCGAGACATCGTTGATTTCGAATTTGCTCGATGTTATCTTGTCGTCTATTGGATTCAATCTTTTCTGCGTCAAGTAAACTGACGAGTTTCCCTTGTTTTTACTCAAGAAGGATTCAACTTGCAAGAGGAACTAAATAAGATAGAATTGAGCTTGGTTAGTATACGTGAGGTGGTAGATTGGGTGGTCTAGATCGGTCGTGGACCATTTTAAGCGGTGCATACATCTTTATTAGATAATCTTGTCATTGTGTGATATTATATGGATGTGAAGGATGTGATATGAGTATATGGTACAGTGGAAATTTGGTATTGTGATGGCCAAGATGCTCAAAAGTGCCAAAAGTGTTGAACTTTTTGTCTCTGATCAAAATTCAAAGTGCGTGTCTTTCGGACGAGAATTTTGGAGAAATCGAATTTGAACAACTTATTTTCCTTGATTACTGCCTGATTACTGCCTGATTACTGATTCTTTGTTACTTATTAGTTATGTATTAGTTTATTGTAAGGTGGTGTCGGCTGCAGTTAGTGATGGTTAGTGTTTGTCGGTGCAAATTACCATCAGTTGTTGGTAAAGTACCTTCTCATGGCCAACGGTTTCCCAGATGTGACTCCAAATACAGGATCAACCATCCCCAAACCACCTTCACTACTTGTAGCAACAAACCCAAATGCAATACCAAATTCATCAACCACCTTATCGTCCAACTTATAATCACTCTTACAACTGGATAAACCAGATAAGACATAGTTTGTATGGTAAAAATCAATATTCTTACCTGGCTTATCCTTCAATCCACCCATTTGGAAATCCTGACAACAACACAGTATATAAGTTTCCAAGTTTCTTTTATTTATCAACTCATCACAACCAGTCAGACATTCCAACACCGGTGACAATGCACCACACCAAAAGGAATAGCAGCCATCCACAAGCTTGTTGGTTCTACCCGATAAACCACCTTCCAAAGAATATTGCCTCTTTGATATCCAGCTACAAAGTGATTCAACATCAATTAGTTCAGGCAACTCTGATGGGCTTTTAATCAAAAACAGGATTGCGTTCAATCCACAAAATGTATAACCACCATGTGCTTCATCAAAACAATCGCCACCAAACCCACCTTCATAAGTTTGACACTTGATCAACCAACTCAAGGTGTTCTCATACAATTTTGGATCTTGTAAGTTTAGTAAGTTGATGATACACAGAGCACAATAAACTGCTCTGACATCGGATTCACCATTCAGATGCATAATGTATGAACCATTTGCCTGTTTCAAGCTCAACAACCAATTCGAAATCTTTTCAAGGTTTAATCTTTCTTTGATTTGTTGTACATTTGAATCATCAATTAGTAGACAAATCGAGAGTAGTGTAGCATAAGTGGCTGCAATATGCGGTAGTTGATAATCGTTATCAGAACCTGCAAACCCACCACAGTTCCCATCTTCAACCCAAAATTGAAATAACTTATCCAATATCTTCTCCTTTTCAGTGGTTGGTATTGGGGTTTCAGATATCAACATCTTACTGTTCAACAACCAGTAAATCATCCATGGATGTGATGAATCCAACACGGTGAAAAACGATGGAAGTTTCTGGTTCAATGACATGTTTATAAACTTGAAATGTTTCTGAGTTTGCAAATTGGGCAGGTTGTTTGATCCATTGTTCAAGAATTCTTCGTATATCTTATACACTATATCTTCAACTTCAAACTGATCCAATAACGTGACTGTGTCTTGATCTTCAATTAAAGATGATGACGATTGTGTGTCTGCGATTTCAACCATTTGCAGTATCGAGTCAAACTGATCAACTTTGGGTTTCTTGTATATTTTAGTTAGGTTCATTAGGTATCCCAGTTTCTTTATATCATTGTCCATTTCACAAAGTGGGTGCTTTATATATATATGGGTGTTTCTGTGTGTGTGCTCATTGAAACGACCCGATTCGGCAATTTCGACTGAATTGTTTGAAACGAATGAGATTTGAGGCTGTTCAACTTATTAAACTGCTACACTACCAAACTGCACGATTACACTACGCTTTGAATGTCTGATACTGTTATTATAGTTTTATAGAAGAGGCTATCGTCAAGCTGTGGTTACTGTTTTCAGAGGAGGTAACTTGAATCCTGTAGCCACCTTTGTTGTATTGTTTCCCACCAAGATATATTCCAAATTTGAATTTATCCGAGTTGAGTGTATCAACCTCATCAATTAATGTGTCACCCTTGAACAATCTTACTATCAATCTTGAGCTGGTGTTATTCAGTTTAATTATCAACTGTGAAACGGTTGTTAATCTAAAATCAAATGAGTTGTTCAGGTTGTTTAATGCAACCTCCTTCTTAAACATATTCAAACTACTAAAGCTATTGATCTTTTTCACCTCCAAACTTGAACTTGAATTAAACAACAGTTTAAACTTGTTGAATTGATTTGTATTGAAAGTTGATACAACAACCAAAACCTTTTTATTCTTCTTAATATCCAATTCCAATACCTGATATCCATCATGGTACGTTGTATCATCACCTATCAATCTTGTTGACACATCAGTCAAAAACTTGAAATTGTTATTTGAATTATCAAATAATCCAATATTCAATTTAACGTCTTGCTCACTTATTAATGCAATTTGTAAACTGGTATCGTTGTCAGTTGTGATTTCATATTGCGGATTGGAATTGTAGTCTTCATTCAACCAATTTCCACCAGTTTGCAACGGTGTCCAATAATCAACCATTTCTTGTGAATGCTGATACTTATTAACAGATTTGCAAATTTCCACTGGTGAATTCGAATAAACATGAATTGAATTGAAAATAGTAAAGTCTTTTGTGAAATTGGCGATTTTGTACTGAAATTCACAAGTTAAATCATAATCAATTGCTGAGAATTTTGTCAAGATAAATCTTGAATTATTGTTTTTATGACTTTTCAACTTATTATCTGATTTCCAGACTTTATAACTGGATTTGAACCAGTTTAATTGTATATCAATGTTATTTTTGACACCATCAACATGTCTTTCGAATAAGACCCAAACATCCGTTGGTTTATCAATTTTGATGGTCAATTGGAAGTTATCAGCGGTATGAGTAGTTAAACCATTCAGTTTATTAAAGAATGTAAAGCATGTGTTGAATTTAAACATATTTGGATTCCAATTTAGGTACAGGATATTGAATTTGAACAGTTCATTAAAATTCACTTCAAGATCGCCTTTCAATGGATTTCTGATGGTAAATACCACATCCAACAAGTCATTTTGAACGTCAACTATTGAATAGTCATGGTTGGGTATCAATTTATAAGAGTCAATTTCATCATTGGTTAGATCACCAGTACCTATTCCCAACAACAAGTTTCCCAATTTAAATTGCTCCATCAAATGATTGATATTTATTTCATCGGTATCATCAAGGTTATAGTAATCAGGTATAAAACCTGATATCAAGAACATATCATTTGAGTAGTTTGAACCATTGAAGTGGGAATTAAAAAGCTCGTAATCTTCGTACCCATGTAGTTTAACGTATCCCTTCTCAATCAAAAAAGGCCACTTGATTAGTCCATTTGAATCTTTACACACTAGTCTTTCATTAGGACAACTTGAATCTATCAATATTAATCTCTGACAACCGTTCAAGTTGAAGATGATTGCAAATGTATCATGATTTGAATTTGATTTGATTATTGAACTTAATAGGTGTTTGTGTCTTGGTAGTAGTGATATCATGCATGAAATCAATGAACAGTCATTCAACTCATCTTGACATACATCAACATCTTCATATAATGTAACTTGTGGCAATGGGAGTTGTTGTTGTTGTTGTGGTTCTTCTTCAAGATAGATGCCTATGCTATCGTCATATGGATATACCCTTTGGTTGTTTATATTTGAACATAACCAATTCAAGGTTTCATTTATTGATTTGAAATACTTTCTATCAAATTTAACAGCTTCATATATTTCAATCGACAACTTAATCAGTTGCTTTATGCTAGTTGAAGTTGATGTTCTCTGTGTTGTTATCTCTGTTGCCCTGTTGACTCTGATCAAAATCGATTTTATCTCAGACAATTTGATCTTTTCGTTGATTGAGAGTCTATACCGAACTGAATTCAAATCCTGTTGAATCATAGCCAATTCAGTCATACTAACTACTTCATTGGGTCATATTACACTAGTATATTAAAGTTACACTTGTTATAAAAGATTTTTACCAAACAAAAACACCATAAAAATTTCCAAATTTGTTAAACTTGTCAAAACCGTCCAAACTGACCGGTTTTTCAAATTGTCCGTTTCTGGCACCAACAACAATTTCGAACCGTCTTTTAAAGTACTGCTACTGTTACTGTTACCGCTATTAGCATCCTGGATTGTCTTTTGATCATCCTGAAGGTCATTCAAACAGTCTCCGATGTCGAGGTAGTTGGGTATTTCGTGATGTAGTAGCGATTCCAATTTGGCCTTTGAGTATGGTATTATACTTAGTGAAGTGGAGTTTTCTCTTAGTGCTCTGATTGCAGATGGTGGATTTGAATATGTTAGCTTACACCAATCTTTACCAATGAATATTGGCACTTTTGTAGTAGACTGGTTGAGTTGGTTGAATTGATTCATCTGATTAAATTCATCAAACTCTTCCAAGATTGTACCAAACTTACTAAACCTGTACAAGATCTCGTCAAAGCTTGTGAAACCAATGATCAAGATTGAAGCTGGTTTAAATCTCTCATGGTTGTTATCATTATTCAAGTCATTCAAGATCACTTTGTTCTTGTTGAATATATTCTTATGGTCATTTGGCTTGATTTCAAAGTTAGAGCTTAGGAAGTTGTTAATCAAGTTTGAATTTTCATTTGTGTTTTGTATTGAATTGAAATCGTACATTGATTTAGTTGGTGGTTTGCACGAATCGTCATCGGCCTCCTCTTCATCTTCTTCATCATCTTTATACTGAGTAACGTAATTCAACACATCCAATGGACTTGTATTTAAACTGGATGAGCTGTTATTGATTGATAAATTCATTTCCTCATTAGAATCACTCGACCCTTTCAAGTTTGTTCTTCTCTTGATTAGCTTGTTTGGTAAGTTTCTTGTCTTGTTGACAAGCCAACTCTCATCCTTTTGAGGAAGATGGTATTTGGAAAGGGACATGGTGTGCAATGAAGGGCTGTTTTGACACTATGAGCAGTACTACTTATTGAACAGCAATGGTAACACCTATAATCAATATATCAGACCACTAATGACACTCAGATCACCCTTTCCTTTCCTTCTTCCACTCTCTTTCCAGTTTCAAATTCAGTTTCAGTTTCTTTTCAAATTCAAAAACATTGTGGCAGAGTCGTGCGATCACTAAAATCCGACCCTAGTTTTGGCTCAAATTGGCCCTATTTCCAGTCCATTTACAGCTACAAGTTACATAAATTACATAAATTATCAGTAATTAATCATATAACAGTGTATTAAATTAGTAAACATTGGTCAAAATTCAACAAAGATAACCAACCAGGCCTCCAACAAACCCACCAACATAACAACCCACTAGCAATGTGATTGGCCATTCTTGCCAATCTCTATCCCAGTCCAATGGAATCGGCAAGACACCTAACCAGCATCCAAACAGACCAATTAAGGTGATACAATTAGGCTGTGATATTTGATTGAGGGATTCGAAAAGCTTGTCGATCTTGCCTGAACCACTGGCAAAGATCAGTCTTCTGTTTGAGACCAACAATGGAAACAAAGTAATTAGTGATAGATGACAACAGAGTAAAAGATTCTTGATGTTCAAGTCCTTTGATAAAGGAGCACCGAATAGGATTAGTAACACGTTCAATGGTAACGATAGTAGCAATGAGGTGAATAGTAGGATGATTAACAATAGGTATTCAATTGAGTTGGTGCTCTTCTTCTTGGTCTTGCTGATCTCGATGATCATTAGACCGTACGCAAATTGTAGCATTGCCAATGAAACTAGTGAGTTGATCAATGCTTCATTGGTTTTCACTGTGATGTTGTAGTATTTGAATATACTGTATAGTATGATGATATAGTGGAATGGAATTAGGAATGGTGATTTCTTTAGTACTTGGCTGTTGTTCAAACCATCTTCTGCTTGTGGCTTTGTCTCTTTTGTGAAGGAGACCTTCTTCTTCTTTTGTGACATAGCAGATTATAACTATATGACCTTTTATAACTCAATACAATTGGTATAACCGGTATCACTTGATAGAATGTATGTGTAATCAACTCAAATTTAGTTCAAATTCTTATTAAAATCTGTTCATTTTGAAAAAACGCGTCATTTTTAATCGATTTCAACTGATTTGAGTGATTTCCACTTGAATTTTTACTCCATTTTAGTGGTGAATCCATTCAATTTATTCACATATGAGTTGTATTTATGTAGTGGTTATCTATTTACAAGTTTCTTTTTACAAGTTCCTAAATTTCATCCCGTTCAGTCTTTCTTCTCCACTTTGGACGAATCAAAGTTTGTTCTGTTTGTTGACAAATACTTGTCCAAGAATCCCAGCTCTTCAACCTCAATAACATCTTCAAATCTCTTTGCAACAATACACCAGGTGGTACCAAAATGGTATCTCTTCTCTAAAGTAATCTCCAACCCACTCTTATCAACCAACTCTCCAATATCCAAATTCCATCTGCATCCCCAACTTTCCGAATGACGATGTGCTCTTTGATCCAATTTCTTGTTGATGAAACTGTACTCACCTCTACCATGTTCCAACAACACAATACGTCCTCCAGGTTTCAACAACTTGGTCATATTCTTCAATGCCAACACTGGATCTTCATGTGAACATAATCCAAAAGTTTCAATGATGGTATCATATTTAACCTTATCACCACCTGTTAACTGTAATAAATCTTCAGCTTTACCAACAACAAATTTAACAGGAATCTGTTTCTCTGAATCACCTTTGAACTGTTCATGGTACTTGTCATATGTGATTTCCATCATCTTTGAAGATGGGTCTAAAAATGTGTACGACTTGATCAGTTCTGGATCCATGTATTTGATATTACGTCCAGTACCCGAGGAAACTTCCAACACATCACCTTTACAGTGTTTCATGACCCATTTTCTTCTTGATTTCATTGAAGATAATAATTCTTCAGTGGAGATTTCACTATCGTACTTCTCTGCAATGTCATCATAAAACTTGGTTAGATCTTTTGCTGGCTCGATATAGTTTCTGTAATTTTCATCATTATTCAAAAATGGTTCAATATCTTCACTATTTGGTTTGAAATCTTCAATGGAATTACCCAATCCAATCCATTCTGCTCTTAATTTAGTGTATGCTTGTAATCTATAAAGATCATATGTTCTGATCAAATCACCAGCTAACTCTCTCAATCTTAACTTTTCATAATCACTCAATGGTTCACCTGAATTGTCTCTCTTATCAAACAAAGCTTTTTTTTCCAAGTCTTTCTTGTACATCTTTTGGAAATAGAAATAACCATAGATTAAAAACAATCCATAAAGACCGAAATAAAACTTGGTTGCCTTCTTATTGAAACTTGGAGAGTTCAAGATGGCACCGTATTTCCTTATCCATGATCCTGAATTGATTGCTTCTTGATACTTCTTCAATTCTTGCTCTTCTTTGATCTCTTCAACGGTCTGCACTTTCTTTTGGTACTTGAACACGGGAATCTTGGTCACCGACTGGAAACGCTTGAACTGCCACTGCAACTGCAAGTTACAGTTCGTTTTCTTCAAATTGAGCAGCCTGTTCATATCAGCAGCAACTATCTAATCAGCTATGACTCAACAGACTGGATAAACCCCTTTGCAAAACACACAAACTTGTCTCCAAATCACACAAAATGCCACTTTTCAAACTCAAAAATTCCTCTCAAAAAAACCGCAACGAAACGCAAAAAAACTCGACAAAAAACAACAAATAACAGGAAACCAACCAAAACAAAGTGGAACTGAGTCAAAGTCACCAATATAACAAGAGACCAAGTCATAAAAAGTTAGGCAAGGTCACTAGTCATTACCATCTACTCATCATCATCATAAATATGGACGGAATCAGCCAGATCGTGTCCTCATTGCAACTCATCTACAACCCAACATCCTCGAACGAAGAAAGGCACAAGGCACAGTACTTGTTGGATGGGTTAAAGAGACTACCGGAATCGCCATTTTATGGGTATCAGTTGGCATTGGTGGATAACAAGTATGATTACATAGTTAGACATTTCGGATTGAACTTGTTGCTCAATTCAATAACTCAGAACTATTACAACTGGGACTTGACTAAGAAGGTTACCGTTAGAAATTGGGTTGTTGAGTTGTCTTCAAAGTTGACTGATACTGATCCAAACTATTTGAAAGAGAAGATTGCCTTCATCTGGTGTGAGTTGGCTAAGAGATGCTGGGGTCAATGCCTAGTAAACAATGGCAATGGTGGTGCAATTACATTGTCCGAGGAGGAGAAATCAGAGAGTTGGTGTTCGATGGACTCGAACTTGTTAGATCTTTGGAACCATTCAATTGCTTCTAGAGAGTTGTGTTTGATTATCTTTAGATCCTTGTTTGAAGATATCTATCTCTTGGATGACCCAATAGTCTCACAAAGATCCAATATCCTCTCTTCACTCTGTCCAGAGATTGTTGTTTCTGAATCGATACTCTCATTACAGTATGAACCAAATGAACTGATAAGGCTATTTGCCTCAAACCATGAAGGCTGGCTAATCAAATGGTGCCAATTCTTGGATGACTGCTTAAATAACAACATCAATGCCAACGGCAGCTCATTGAAGATGGACTCGCAGACAATTTCAAATTTGATAATCAAGATCTTACAAGTTTTCAAGACTTCACTTTACTGGATCTTACCAATTGCCTTTAGATCAGTTAATCTACTATCCAAACTAATTCAACTAATAACCATTGACAACATTGACATTCAAATCAAGATCCTCACAATCGACTGCTTTCAAATTTTATTCACCAGATCATACAGCCAAGAACTTGACTTTGATGATATAATCGGCTTCATCTTCCAAACTCAAGGCTTGGAAGTTTTATTCAACCTATATACCTCAATCAAATTGGATGCTGATGATGTCAATGAAAGCGAATATACATTGATGAAGAAACTGGTTGAGATGATTGTTGGTCTAAGTGAATATTTACAAACCGATGGCAAAGATGATAAGAAAACAAATGATAACGAGATAACGAATACAAACACAAACACAAACTCCAACGACACACTTGCATCTAATTTCAAACTTCCTCCAAATTCAGATGTGGAGAATTACTTCAAGTTGGTGTTGCAGACAACAAAGCATGAATCGTTGGTCATATCGAGTTTATCTTTACAATTTTGGTGTTCAATGTTGAGAATTGATGAATTAAGTGAAAGAAAGGAATTTCAATCTGTTATGCCTGACTTGTTGGATATCAGTTCAACAAGATTAATCAATTATCAAGATTACGATGATAATTTGAATTCCAAAAAGTTTTTAGAAATTGATTTTGAAAATAGTCCATCTGATCTGAATAATTTCCTAAACAATTTCAAAAAATTGAATGATGATATAGTTAGAATCATTGTTTGTAAGAAACCAAAAGATGGTTTGCAATGGTTGGCTAACAAACTAACAATTTTCTATAACTCTCCACAAGGTTTAGAATCTCTAAATAATTCCAAATTGACATACAAGGGTAAGAATTCTGAGCCTTTTATATTTGGATGCTGTGAGTTTGCCATTGTTGAATCCTGTGTCAGAGGTATATCTAGATGGTTAATCTGGTATGAAAAGGATGATTTCGAAGCCATCAAATTCGACCTTATCCAACAGGTTAATGAGCTTTGTGAAATGCTATTAACTTTGAATATCAAAGACCCAATGATGTTGAGAAAACATATTCAGACTTTGGTTCAATTCACTCCATTGTTGAAAGACTCAAATGATACAATGTTTAAAGTCTTATCTAAGGTTATTGAATCATGTACTTTGGAATACCCTCCAAATTCGACGGATGATGAGTTGGAACTAATTAGAGACTTGAGAACAAGTGGTGGTACAGAATTAAACAGATTGGCATACCTTATACCTGAATCATTGAAAGATATATTGGATGAATTGGAAAATGCAATCAGTCTAATCTTAAACTCCAAGAAATTGAGTGATCATGAAGCTGTGGCTTTTAAATCATTCTTGTTGGTTGTCTCTCAAAGATCATCAATTGCAAACAAAGAACAGCGTTTTGCACAGATTGTTGATCCTGAATTGATTGCGTGGTCAGATCCAAAGACTGAAAAAGGATTGACGGAATTGCATTGGTTTATGGAAAGATTGGGTATTGTGAAAATTGCTGAGTATTTCCAATCAAGAGGTATAACAGCCGAGACAAACTTGTTAGAAGCAGCAATGGATGAGAATGGTTTAAATTTGAAGAAAAACTTAAAAGACCATTGGTCATCGGTGTTCCCAATTAGAGCAACTAGAATCTTTATCCAATATACAATTGAAAAATTGGACCATAAAACTGAAACCTATCAAAATTTATTAAAATTATGGAAACCAAGAATCAAGCCAAT
>JAJMFV010000056.1:0-14896 GCA_030568425.1 Ambrosiozyma llanquihuensis | reverse complement strand
CGGATGGTACCATTGTTGACTCGATGCATTCTTTGAGAAAGGATAATACCGGTTATGATTTGAAACAGTTGTTTATTGGATCAGAAGGTACTTTGGGTATCATCACTGGTGTTTCAATCTTGTGTCCAGCAAGACCTAAATCCGTGAACATTGCATTCTTGGGAGTTGAATCATATGAAGCAGTTCAAGAAACTTTCAAAAGAGCAAAAGGTGAACTTTCTGAAATCTTGAGTGCTTTTGAATTCATGGATAAAAGTTCACAAGATTTGGTTGGTAATGTGTTCAAGACTGCACATCCATTAGGCCAAGATGATCCTGATTTAAAGACCCCTGATTATCCATTCTTTGTCTTGATTGAAATCTCTGGATCGAACAAAGAGCACGATGATGCCAAATTGGAAACATTTTTGGAAAGCGTGATGGAAGATGGTACTGTGTTAGATGGTACTGTTTCTCAAGATGAATCACAATTGAAAACATTATGGTCATGGAGAGAAAGTATAGCTGAAGCAAGTGCCCAATTTGGTGGTGTTTACAAATACGATGTCTCATTACCATTGCCTGTCTTATACGATTTGGTCATTGCAGTGAATGAAAAACTAAGAGAAAAGGATTTGATCTCATACGAAGATGAATCCAAACCGGTTGTTGAGGCTGTTGGATATGGTCATATTGGTGATGGTAACTTACATTTGAATGTTTCAGTTAGAGAATACAGTAAAGAAGTTGAAAAAGCATTAGAACCATTTGTTTATGAATGGATCGAAGGTAAGAAAGGTTCAATTTCGGCTGAACATGGTTTAGGTTTCCAAAAGAAGAACTATGTCGGTTATTCAAAATCTCCTGTTGAGATTAAGTTGATGAAAGAATTGAAAAACCATTATGATCCAAATGGTATCTTGAACCCATACAAGTACATTTAATTTATTTATAACTCTTTAGAATAGACAAAGTAATAATATTGATAACATTAAAAGACTCTGCATCTGATAAGTTGGCATATAAAAACTAGATGAATCTGTGATCGAATGGTTTACAAGTACCGGATTTTTACAAGATTAACGGCCTCATTAATGAAATCAAAAACATTTCAAGGTTGAGTGTAGTTTGAAGGATTGTATCGGATGCAACTCTTGATCCAAAGGATTCAATTGAAGACAAGTTGGGTCTGGATCATTGGGATGGAGGTTAGGGTTTGCGGGGTTGCTGTGGTGAGGTGTGGTGTGGTGGTGACGCAGTTGTTTATTACCAGTACGGTGCATCAGAGATGAGCCAGAGATGATCAGTAGTTTGAATATCCGTGATATCATAGCTAGCGTATGAGAAGCAAGTTCATGATCTCTCATTGAAACTTGGTTTGATCCACTCACTGGTCTCCATTCAATATACTTTTATCTAATTATGAATCGATCAAACATTTTTTGATTTTTGGGAAAACTAACAAATAATAGAAAATATTAATATTAAAAAAAACAGCACCAGGAGGAATAAAAATGAGAGACAGAGAAGGAGATAAGTAACAAGGTTATCAATATCCCCAAACTCATAATAAAAGACAAAGAAGTAACAAAGATAAAACAATAAGATCAGAATAGGAATAAAAAATAAGTATTTATATATATGATGATATTTTTTGATAACATAGTATAATAATAGCAATAAAAAAATAAAAACGTTCACCAAAAAGAAAAGAAAAAAAAACACACAAAGAATAAAGAAGTGAAGAAGTGAAAAACATTGAAAGTCATGCCTCATTCTCAGACGTCATAATCCGACAAATGAAACAGACCCTAGGAGTAGATATGGTTATTTTTTGAAAGCATTAAACAATGGATAGGTATCATAAGTCGAGTAAGAGAGTAGATTGGGATCAAGGTTGGGATGAAGTTTAATCCGAATCATCAGGATTAGCAACCCTTAATATTTTCTTGTTGTAATCTGCAGCATCGGCCAATGAACCATCACTTAATCTTCGTCTACCCAAAGCAACATTATTCTCAACACGATCCTCATCATCATCGTCATCTGCAGATGCGAATGGATTTCTATTTGATTTCAAAGCTTCTTCATATGCGATATCATCAGCCAAGACTGTATCATCGCCATAATCATCATTGTTTCTTCTTCTTCTAATGATGATGAAGAATAAGAATCCAGCAATTATGGCAGCACCAAGTACACCACCAACCACACCACCAATGATGGCACCTTTGTTACTACTTCCTTTTGAAGAACTTGAAGATTTATTTGATGAGCTGGCACTGGCGATGGCACTTGATGCTGATCCTGTTGAAGATGTGTTTTCGCTTGAAGTTGGGGTGATGTACACAACAGATGTGATTATCGACCCACTTTCTTGAACAACTGATGTGATCACCTCCACGGAATTCGAACTTGATGACGAAGTTGTTTCTGTTGTAGAGGAAGATGATGAAGTTGTTGTAGTTGTAGATGAAGAGGAAGATGAAGTTGTTGTAGTTGTGGTTGATGAAGAAGATGAGGTAGTATCTGATGAAGAGCTTGTTGTGACCTTAGCAGCTATGGTACTTGAAGAAGTTGAAGAAGATGAAGTTGATTCTGAACTAGAACTAGAACTGGAACTAGAACTAGTGCTTGCACTTGAACTAGCTTCACTTGATGAAACATCAACACCATCTTGAGCATAAACGTAATATGAATCCACACCACCACAAATTTCCGTTCCGAAACCAGTACATGAAACAGTACAAGTATCAACAGTTGAACCAGTTGGAGCAGAAGAACCACAATAACATTCATTACCATCGATCAATGCAAAATAATCATAACTTGTACATTCATTTTCACACCATGATGAACTTTGCCAAGTGTATGTACCTTGACTATCATATGATGAAGGTATTGAAGAATAACATCCTAGCAACTGTATAGCCATGGCTTTTTTTATGAGGTATGAAACCAGGGATATGTATACTAGAACTGAGTATAGAGCCATTTTTTGGTGATTTATAATTTATATTGTTGTTGTTTGTTGTTTGTTGGTATGATGTGATATAAGAAATTATCGTCAAAGGGGAACAAACGGTATGGAAAATGATCTGTTTTGTGTGAATGATATCAGTTACAGAATATGAGGTACAATATCAATAGTATTTGTATTGCCGGGGGGAATATTCAAGTTGTCAAGATGATAAAGGGAAAGATGTGAATATTGTGAACAACTTTTTTAAAAAATCTTTCAATATAGTAGTAGTAGTAGTTGAGTATATATTGTGCCGAGTTCAAAGGGTCAAAATGGGATAATGCCAGATGAAAACAATGAAATGAGTGGTATAGTTTATAGGGAAGGGACGAAGTAAGGGTAGTTCTTTGAGTACGTGACCAATAGGGAAAGAGAGAGAGAGTATAATGAGTAGACTTGATAACTCAAATGATGAATAATTAGGATGAGTGAGTGTGAAGTTGTAGTTGGGTGGTGTCACCAAGTGAGTTTCCTTCAAATTCCCTAAAAATCACCAAAAAATCACCAAAAAACACGAATTTCCTGAGTCTTTTGAATTTTCTTTTTTCTTCTGCGTGGCGTGGCGGATTGCGTACGCCACTGGCTTCTGTTCCTGTTTCTGTTTCTGCTCCTTCAAGTTCCCGCGCCCCTTCAACGCGGTGCTGGAGGAACTCCCAGATCGAGATCGAGATGGAGATCGAGATGGACTACATGGTGGTATGTGATGTGATATACATACATGATATACAACACTATATGGCAAGTATACGGCAATCACATATGCACAACTGATGGTACTATATACAACCTCATCAAGTATTCAGGTGTTCATGTAGGTCGAGCTAGAATACAGCATGGCCAGCTTTTGCCTTGTTCGTGCCATCAAAGGGGGCAACGGTTCCCAGCCCGCGATCGGGACAGAATCCACCTTCCACTTGATCTTGATCTTGATCTAGTTCTAGTTCTATTTCTATTTCTATTTCTATTTCTGGCTTTACTTTTACAAAGTATGAAGGCATCCTGATTATTAGTAGAGGGTTTCCACCATTGATCAGTGGTTGTTGAAATCATGTCTTTTGATTCTCTCCAAGATGGGCACTGTGGAGGCCACGTGAATGTAGAGTGATTCAAGACAACCAGTGCTTCATTCTGGACACCCGTGCACGCCGAACTGAGGACCGAAGAGAGGCTCAGTAGTGTCCCCGCCACATTCATCCCCTGATGAGCATGTCTGCAAAGAAGTGTGTACATGTAATACGTAATGTATTTATATCTATATATACATACATACAAGTGAATGTATGTGAAATTGAAGAAAGAGCTTCAAATAACTGAACTGCATAGGCAGGATCCGGTTAAAAACTAGAAACTTGGGTGTCCACACTATTAATAGGAACGGGTTTCACGGATATACCACAGTGCTATGGCTTGTAATTGTGCCACAGTCTTCATAAACTAACTCGGTCCATATTTAGTGTACCATATCCCATACACCATCTATCTACTTTGCCGTATCATATCATATTGTATCATATCGTATTGTATCATATCATACACTATCCTCTCCAAAGAGTTACGTGATGGAGAGGGATCCGCCACCGGGAAGAAGAGAGAGACCGCGCGGGCCACGCCACGGACTCTCTGCACACCACCTGGATCACCACATGGGCCACCACCAGGCGTTGTCTCAAAGAGTACTACTGGTGCCAGTATTGGGTCTAGTGTGATGAGGCAGATGAAAGATAGATAACGTCTTTTGAGTAGGCAACGTAGAGTGAAGATAGTGAAGAGATAGAGACAGAGAGAGAGAGACCGGCAGAGTGGTGCATCACGTCTGTTAGAAGAGAGAGAGAGAGAGAGAGAGAGAGAAAGAGAGGGATTTTTCTCACTCAAAATTTGTACGTTGCGCACTCACGTTGATGCCTCTTGTCCCCGTTCTCTTTCCACAACCACCACTACAACCTCTTTTATCTACAACTAAGCCGGATATCCACTCCAGTCTCTTCCCCATCTTACTATCCTTTACCCAACTGATAATTGATCTCTACTCAAAAAACAAGAGCACCCAACTTCACACCATCTAAACCCACTCTCTCCCTCCTCCTCGCAAATCCCTCTCTCCAGCTTATCAATCAACCTTTAGATATCGCAACAATTATATCATGCCTCACTCCGAATTCATTCCTGAAAATGAAGAAGAAAGTTTCAATGACCTCTCGATAATCAGACAACGTCTTTCAATAATCAAAAGAGATCACTCAACATTCATAAGCTCAAAGGAAATAACTGCCCTATATTCAACAGTCTTGGAAAAAATTTCGGTCTTAAAAAAAATAAGACATGAAGGTGATGACACAGTTATTCATCCAACTGAAATCCCAAATAAAGTTGATATCCTAATTGATGAAATCTTTCAACTATTGTCTCTTTCATTCGTCACTTGTGGATTGACCAACTCCGCACCGGCTACGTACTCCTCTTTATCAACAGTTCAAAGACTGTTGGAGCATATGCAAGAAGCTGACTTGTTTTCACCAAATGATTTGAAACCAATTAGAGAAAGATTGGCTGAAATCGATGATATCATCAACAAAGATACCTCTCCTGATGAAGAACATAGATTGTTAGAACATAAATTGGCAGTTTGTCATAAAGAATTTGAAACCATTGAAAAAAAAGTTAATGAATTGCCTGATAACATTGTTAAAGTTATGAACAAATTATTGAAAATTAAAAGTGAATTGATTAGCCTAATTACAAATGATGATACTAAAAATTTATCAGCTGTTGAATTCTTAACTAAAGAATTGGAAAAAGTTCAAATACAATGTGCAACAATCTTTGGTAATGATGCAAACAGTAATGGTGAAGGTGTTGTTAAAGGTTTAATTGATGAGTGCCATAATTTAATTCAAGATTTGAAATTGGGTTCCATCAATATTGATCCTGCTTTAAAAGATCTATATGAAAAATTATTGAGTTTAAAGACAACTTTAAGTAGCTTGTTGGTTACAAGAAGATGGACTTTAAGATCAACAGATATCTTCAATTATCAACGTGAATTGAATAATATTGATAACTCCAGAGTCAATGGTTATTTCATCAACAAGGATTTCAAAGGTCAATCAGTCTTACTACATTTATTAAGAAGATGCTATTCCATCATCTACAAATTATTGGAATCATCAGAACCAGTTTCTGAATCTTTACAACCTATACACAATCAATTAAACACAGTGCGCAAGTGTCTATTGGATTTGAAAAGAATGGGTGGTATCTCATCAATTAGAGAACTTTATCCATATCAACTGAAATTGGCATCACTGGATAATCAAAAAGTTGATGGTAAATTCGTCATCAATGGTCAAATTCCTGAAGGACAAGGTACTGTTTTTGCCCTTTTGGCTGAATGTTTTGATATTTCTCATGAATTAAAGATGGAATTGTATGAAAGACAAGAAGAAGGTGAAGATGATCAGACTAAATTCAAATCAAGTGTGATTGGAACCAAGGCTTTACAAGATACAAGTTATGATTATAATATTGTTAGTCAACAAGACCACGAATATGATGAAGCTGAAGATAATTTGGCAAGTTATAATGCTAGTATGAATGAAAGTGATGATCTTACTGATGCTTAGGATTACCTATTCCCTTCTCCATTCTACTCATTCAGCCTATGCATTTTGTTATCAAATGTTTTCTTTTTGTTTCACCTTCTTCAAGTTTACGATATTTTGTTGAACGTGATAATTCCTTTTCTTATACACACACTCACACACAATTTTACATGCATACACACATACTTACTTACTTACTTACATACATCAACGTTATTGTCTTTTTTTCTGTTGATCTTTAGGGATATTATATTTATTCAGAAAAATTCTTTGTTTTGTTGTCATGCCCTGTCTTGTTTCCGTTCTTCTTCTTATTCTATAGTACTATCGTTATATTCATGTTACAGATATTTATGCCCCCTGTCCTACCACTCTGAATCGTTCTTGACGAAAGCTTTTGATTTTATTGATTTTTCTTATCAAATTTGAACTGTCCCTCTCTTTCTTTTTGTTTCTTATAAATATTCAAGCTCCTGTTCTTTTGTTTTTTGCTTTCTTCACTTGTCTTTCCACAAAGATCACGCCCACAAACACAAATATACACAGACAGATACAACACACACTCAACTCAAGTTCTCAGTTCTCAGTACCCAGTAGTCAAACCAAGCATGGCGCACCAAAAGTGGCGCATTGTCGCAGTAAAAATTTTCGTTGTTGGAAGAAAACAAAAAAAAGTCCACAAAAGTCGGTTATTTTGATCGATTTATTTAACGTACATACCTGGCTGGTGCTTTTTGGCTTTTGATAAAGCACGTTAGTTACAATTTTATCCATTTTGTACATATAAATACATCAATCCGGTATTGATAGTTACCTTCTTGTTTCGTTGAACTAGAACCAGCATTTTTATAATCTCTTAGATACTTCAGTTTGTCAATTCATCTGGTTAACTTCAACTTTAATATCCTGTCCTATCCTGTCCTATCCATTGTCCATACACTTACTACGTTGCTAGATTGTTTTATTGTGTGAGGATTAGACATTTATCAAAACATTAAACTACAAAGAAAATTCATCTACGTCGTTAGATTATAGAACAATACATCTGGATATAATTACTGTGTTTGGAAATTTCAAATTTTGCTTATATTTCTGAAAATTGATTGTTGTTTTACTGTTATCATACAAGTTTAGCTATTCATCATCATTGTTTCAAATAGGAAAGCAAAAATAATCAAAAACAACGAAACATATACATATACATATACAAATTTTGGTGATTTCATCTATTTGCTCACAATATCAAATCAACTATAAATTTCACCTTTACAAAACTAAAACCAAAAATAATAGAATAATATACACACATACACACAATGTCTAAATTTTTTGAAACTGTTTCATCAAGATCATCATCTATTAACTCATCTTTTTTGAAAAACATGAACGGTCAACAACAAGTTGCACCATCTTCAACTTCATCAAACTTGCAAAATGGCTCTAAGAAATTAACAAGGGATAACCTACATAAACTCTCTGATTTTTGGAGCGTATGGTATCATGAAAGATCAACTTCTGGACACTCTCATCAACAACAACAGCAACAGCAACAACCGCAGACACAGACACAGACACAACCTCAGGAAGAGGAGGCTGATGAAGAAGCAATCATATCACAAGCAAACGATACATCTGATCAAACCGGTGAAGCTGAAAACTCCACACAGCAAGCATCATCATTATTGAAATCCTCACAACCACTTCAAGAGTATCTTGAGGATATCAAACTTGTTGAATTCCCAATGGTTGGATCACCACTGAATGAAACAACTACAAATATCGACTCAATTGAACAACTCTGGCAATCAATGTCAAGCATCAAGAAACCACACGATTTACCATACGAAACTGAACTATTCATATTCAAAAACGGTATCAAGCCAATTTGGGAAGACCCAGCAAACTCACATGGTGGACGTTGGATCTTTTCATTCGATAGAACAAACCATAAGTTGCGTAGTAACCATGACAAGTCAATTTCTAAAGAACAGTATCTTTTACAGTTGCGTCAAAGAGTGACTTTGATTTGGGAACGGTTGATTATGAGACTCTGCAGTAGTAGTTTCATACCCGACGATCATTTATTCAAGAAGATCATTGGTGATGATATCTGTGGTGTGACTTTAAGTGTTCGTGATGATCGTGATATCATATGTATTTGGAATACCCATCTTGCATATAATAATTACGTTAAGGATGAGATTGTGAGATATAAAGAGGTTGCCAAGAGATTACATGAGGAATTGTTGTTGTCCGATGATGATTTAAAATTGCATCAGGCTTTGGGTGATATTATTAAAAATGATAAAGATCCAAATGTTGAGTTGGAAATTTTACAGCAGGAATTGAATGCTGAAGCTGAAGAAGAAAACGATGATGATGTTGATGAGTATGGTAATTATGATGATAATGGTTCTAAAAAACAACAATTGAAAGAGATTATCAAGTTGACATCGTTTTTATTAAGACGTGGTATTGCCGATGCAATGTATCGTGTTATAAATGAGGCTGATTTGATTATGAAACAAGGTGAGTCGCCAATTGATGCATTGTATGATGGATTATCACCTATCAATATCAAGAACAATGTTGATAAATCTAAATATAAAGTTCATAATTATGTCAAGCCATCAAAGAGAAAACCTTTAAAAAGAGATAGAAAGGAGAAAAAGAGAAGATCCTCAAACCGTGGTGGCAATTCAGGTATACTGAAAAGAGGAGATGGAATCTCATCTTCCAACTCAAATGGTTTCAATTCATACAACAACAACAACAATAACAATGGAAATCATAATAATAATCCAAATTCAAATAATAACAGTGTGAGAAAATTCAAGCCTAGAAAAACCCAAAAGGAATCTGAAGATGGTGTTGAAATCACTCCTTCCTCTTCCTCTTCTTCATACCATCACAACTCACATCATCATAACCATAACCACTCGTCGAATACTACTGGTGGACATGGACACGGCAACGGTCACTCTACATCTAATAATAATCATAATAATAACACTGCTACTAATGGTGGTTCATCATCAAGAAATGAAACACATGAAGAAAACTCAAATTCATCAAAACCATCATCATCGAATTTGGATAACAGGTTTTCGGAACTTGGTAAGCAGAGAAAGACATTGGATATCGATAGTGATGGAAATGTGGTTGATGATATTAACATGTTGAGTTTTGGATCAAGAAGAAGGAGAATGCAACAACAGTGAACGATGAGGAGTACATAAAGGTATGCATGCCTGTCTCATTCGATATCTGATTTTCACCCATAATTATTTTCATTGTTACAATTCAGTTTGTTTTGTTATACGTTTATGTTTGACGCTCTTTAAACTACACGGGTACTATTTTAATTTTGTCATGCATGCAAATCTACCCATATATATATGTATCTCTGTGTATACCCGTTATAATCCTATTGCATTTGTATTTGATAAACTCTGGTGTTGAAGTTTGACCACTGTCATTTTTACAAGGCGTGTCGTTTACTCGGTTTTACCCCTCACTTTCAGTTCTGTGAACCTGTTTGTTTGGTTTGATTGATTGATTGATTGATTGATTGATTGCAGTGTCTACTTTGCTCTCACTCTACAGAGGCGTGTACAAGGGTGGCTAGAGCTACATTGTATCCTGTTACTTGTGGTCACTTGATGTTGTTATTTCAAACGTTGTAAACAGTTCAATTTTTAGATCTAGAGAATCGTACTTGTACTTCAAAAGAAAGTTTCAGGCAAACAAAAAGTAGATGGATTAATCGGCAGGACCTTTAAAACACACAATAAGCATCCTCAATTTCAGATTAAAAGATTAAAATCTATCAACCATAATTGGATTATCGTCACCATTAACCAATCCCAAAGTCTTAGGAGTCAAATAGTCTCTTGTCTTGACAAAAGGAGCACCAATCTCATCCTTATTCAAATCTGGTCTATCTTTCTCTAAATGTTGCTGTATGATCTGCAACTTATAATTCTCTAATCTATGCTTTCTGCACTCCACATAATCTTTTTTGAAACTTTCACATTCTTCAGGATCCTTCACTTCTGAGCTTGTCATGCATTCAACTGATTTTTGAAATTTGGCATAGCATTGGTTCGGTGCTCCCGATCTGCTGATTTGTTGTGCTGGCATCGGGTAAGACTATAAGATATCTTGTGTCTGGAAATATCAACTTCTCTCTATATGTAGAGTTGTAGAGTGTGGAAGCTTGGATAGAAGAAGATGCAACGGCAGGCTCTGGAGCAAAACAGGATCAGAAATGAGCTCCCTCAAAATCCCCTCATCTTTACCCCAACCATCTTTGCACCAGGTACTTTACATTTTCAGAGCAAAAAATAAAGAATCACAAAACCTTCTTCACTAAACAGCATTTCTTTACTCTGCTAGTTTCGTCAGAGTTGTAGAATTTCAACATCTTTCAACTTTTAGATCTATGCTCAAATCAATCATGCCAGAGGAGAGAAAGGGACGTTTTGAAAGAAAGAATGAATCTTCAGAGAATGTTTCAAGATGGTCTGGATCCGCACAGAAGTTAGTCTACATGGACGTTGGTAAGCCAATTCCAACCATCATCACCAATAGTTTGACACCTGAACAGATCGATGCGTATATAACGTTGGTCAGAATTGAAGAAGTGTCACAGGTCCTCAAAAATCAAACTTATATTCCAGATGATTCAATAAGGTCACCTTCACCACCTCCTGTTTACGATGCTAGTGGACAAAGAACAAATACCAGAGAGTTAAGATACCGTAAGAAATATCAAAATGAAAAAAATACATTGATTGCAAAGGCATTGAAAATTATACCCGAATATAAAGCACCTGAAGGTTTCAGAGTTCACACTAGAACAACAGAGAAGATGTATTTACCGGTGAAGGAGCATCCAGAGATAAATTTTATTGGGTTGTTGCTTGGACCAAGAGGAAACACTTTGAAATCGCTACAAGAAGATAGTGGTGCTAAGATTGCCATCCGTGGTAAAGGATCAGTTAAAGAAGGTAAAGACAGAGCAGCTATAACACCGCATATGAACAACCTTGAAGATCCCTTGCATTGCGTAATCACTTCTGATTCCGAAGATAAGATTAAAAAAGCCATTGAATTGTGCAAGGCTATTATTCATAAGGCCATATATGCACCTGTTGGAATGAATGACCATAAAAGAGATCAATTGAAGCAGTTGGCTATATTGAATGGTACGTTACGTAGTGAAGATGAAAGAATATGTCCATTGTGTCATGAAAGAGGACATAAGAAGTATGATTGTCCGAATAAAGAGAAGCTCAATTTCATATCCAGTCTTGTCTGTTCCAAATGTGGTAATGTTGGGCACTTGGAGAATGATTGTAGAGTTGGTGGTGTTGGTGGTGTTGGTGCTGGCGTCGGTGGTGGTGCTGGTATTGGAATAAATTTGATGGATCAAGAATTTGAAACTATGATGAAGGATTTGAATGGTGATTCAGTTGATGATAATGATGCTCAGTATCAGCCTCCACAACGTATTGAAAACACCAATGGTGGAATAGAAACACAAGCCATATTACCTGCAGTGTCACATCAGGTGTCGTCGTTACCTCCATTACCATCAGCAACACCTGGTTCCACAAGTCAAGAGTTGGTTCCACAGCAGAATAATGGTTATGATGGGAACTATCAAAGATACAGACCGCAACAGGACTATAATGGTGGTGCAGGCGCAAATTCTGGTGGTCATTATAATAGAGGTCACAATCAAGGCTACAATGATCCTTATAATAGTTACTATAAGGATAGCTATAAGCAGAATGCTGACTATAATTCTTATGGAGCAAGTGGAAATGGATACTATCAAGAACAGGAACCATATTATGAACAACAACAAAGAAAGAGACAATATGATCAATATGGAGGTGGAAACCATGGGTACTATGATTATAACAATCAATTAGCACAACCATCTCCAGCACAACAACCATATCAACAGCAGCAGATGCAGATGCAGGAACCACAATCATACTATAACAAGAGACCAAGAATGGAAACTTCACCATATCCATCAACCAGACAATATTCACCGCCATCTACAAACACTTATGGACTAAGAAGTGGGAACTCGCCAGTCCCATCAAATGTCTCAAGTGCAGCTCGAACAGGACTGAAAGCACCACCTGGATTAAACACGATAAATGGATCAAATAACATATTATCACAGCCTCCTGGTTTGAGTGGTCCTCCAGGTTTAAGTGGTCCTCCAGGCTTAAGTGGTCCTCCAGGTCTAAGTGGTCCTCCAGGTTTGAGTGGTCCTCCAGGTTTAAGTGGTCCTCCTGGATTAAGTTTGAAAAAACCTGGACTTCCTCCACCGCCTCCACCACCTTCAAGTTCACTGAAACTTCCTCCACCTCCTCCACGTAGTTGAATTGATCAACATCGACCTATCCAGGTTGTATATTTCTAGTCAAGTTGCTTAAGACGGTCACCAATTGCATTGAATGAATCTCTTCTCTGTTTCTGCAGCTAAAGAACTGGAACTTGTATAATTGTATATTTATTTTGCAATTCACCACCAAAGGATTTCAAATCTGCGTGGTTTAGGATATGAATAGATATTAATGGCCTTAATGTCAACGTTATCAGCTCTCATAGCAGTAATTTTAGATTAGATATCCCACCGCAAATATCGAACAGACTAGAATCACTCAAATCAAACCGTATTTTTCCTTCAACTCAGGAAGATATCTTGGGTAGAGCTATAGCAAGCACTCAATCTAACCAACCCGATGATCTGGCCAGTATAGCAAATTCTCTTCAATCATCATCCAGCTGATTGGCCGAATTTGCCCAGAGACAACAGAGTTGAATTGTAGCAATGGTAAACCGAAATTGAAGTAGCCCCACAACTGATGCACTGTCAGCATGATAATCTCCTAACTTTACAAAAAGAATCGGATAGCTGTATGTTGTCTGTCTTTCAGGTTGCATTGAGATTTGCTAAAAAGGTCAATGAAGGAGAGTGTCCCACCTTCAAAAGTAAACAGTAATATACTGATTAACTAACTAGATACATAAACATACATATATATATCAAAAATATTCATCCAATGTTGGTGTGTTATTTGTAAAGAACCGTAGTCCGTCTGATCTTCTGTTGAGTAAGGTCACAGTTCGTGATTGTCTTGATCGTCCTGTTGTGATGATTATCAGCTAGAATGCTTCATATACTATAGTAATGATAATCAGTATTAAGATACAACCGATTAGAGGTAGTTTTATTACTTTAAAGTCTTGTTTGATGCTGTTATCATCATATTCTATGCTCAGCTACCATACAAAACCCCTGTTTGTCTTCCCACGGACACAGTAGACCAATTTAGATGCATGAAAATGGCATGTAGAGTTATCCCATACATATTAGACTACACATATGAATATATACACCCACACTTACTGAGTTTGCATGACTTAGAGACAAATACCTGTAATTTACGGTTCTCGAGTTCTTTTTCCCCATTTCTCCTTTGTGACAGTATTAGACGCTCATTTTTCGCCAATTTCGCATACATTTGGCGCGTGAGTATAAAAAGGACCCTTCCCCAGATTTCTCTTGTTCACAACTAACTTACACTCCTTCTTCCTCTTCCTCTTTTTTTTCTCCTTCTTTCTTCATTAATCATCCAAGCTTGGTCCTCTATCAACTTACTATCATTATCAGAGAGGACTAAAGCGAATTATTATTCATTTATGCAGATATATCAGATGTCACTAAGGTTGTCTACCATTTCCCGGTACTTAGTGGCATCTCTTAGCTTTGTTACTCTATCACTCGTTTACAGGGTAGCAAATGCTAAGTCAGATCAACAGAAGTTCATCATACGTACCTCAGACTATCACTGAGTACGATCCATTCATTTCTTTCATTTATTCCATTGGCTGATGACTTCTCATGGACATGGTATCTTATCACTCGTTTACAGGATATCATCTTCATCTGTCCATGCTTGATCTGAGATATTGTGTGAGATCAAACCTTCTCCCAATCAATAAGGGTTATTGGTATTCGGAATTGTCAATTGTTCCATGGTCATCATGCATTTGTCACTTGTTATGTCAATCTCTAAGAGTGTGGCAAATGCTGAAATCTCACATCCGACTTTAAGTGTATTTTCAACAGAGCTGTTTCTACAAATAAGCATGCTAGAGCGACGGGCATCGTTCAATATGTTATTCGAAAACTAACGTGTCTCTGAGCGTGTGTGCTTATTACACTCTGTGTGAGGATTTGGTGCTTATCCAATACACTTAAATA
>JAJMFV010000055.1:0-15197 GCA_030568425.1 Ambrosiozyma llanquihuensis | reverse complement strand
TAAGAACCAATGATGGATGGTTACATAATTTTCTCATATATTGTAAAACTTGGAAAATATGCTGTTTTCCATCCTTTTCAGAACTCTTCAAATCATCTTGAACCGTTGTCTTTTGCTTGCTCACAAAATCCCTATACAACTGTCTTTGTAAATTGGATAATTCACAATAATAATCTTGTATAATTTTTGGTGGTAGATCGGACAAGACATCTTCTTTCAATCTACGCAGCATGAATGGTAGAACTTGTTTATGCAAAGATTCCAATGCCAAAGCTCCTGCTTCTTGTTCTTTTTCTCCCTTGTTACTTCTTGATAAGGCAATTGGCTTTGCAAACTTTTCATGGAAATGTTTTTCAGCACCCAAGAAACCAGGCATCAAGAAATCAAATAATGACCAAAGTTCTAAAACGTTATTTTGAATTGGAGTACCGGATAAAATTAGTCGATGCTCCGCATTGATTCTCTTCACAGATTTTGTAAGTTTCGTGCTGGCATTTTTGATGATATGTCCCTCATCCAAAACACAATAATTATAGTCAACAGCACTCATATATTCAACATCATTACGAACAACGTCATACGAAGTAACAACAACGTCAGCTTTATCTAGTTGCGATCTTAACCCACTTCTAACAGACGGAGGACCAGCATACACCAAAACCTTCAAAAATGGAGCATATTGATCAAATTCTTGTTCCCAATGACCTGTTAGCGAAGGAGGACAAATTATCAAAGATGGTAATTTTCTAGATTGAATAGAACCAGTCTTGGCAAACTCTTCAGCTCTCATATGATGATCACTTGATACTATACAAATGGTCTGTAATGTCTTACCTAATCCCATATCATCACACAATATACCATGCAAATGATATTTGTTCAAAAATGCTAACCAATTAACACCTTCTTGTTGATACTTTCTTAATGTAGCTTTGATTGAAACCGGCAACTCAAAAGGTTTGATCTTGGTTGGGTCCATCATTTGTTGAATGAAATCTCTTTCTCTATCTCTACCTTCCAATAATTCAGCAGGCATGTCAACAGGATCAGGGATACCTGCCTCCAATGGAACCAACTTGATAATAGAAGCGAAGGTGGTGGTTGATAGAATACGGACATCGGAATTAGCATCACTCATACGACCCAAAACTGGAACGATCAAAAAGACAACATATGGTAATATATCAGATCCCATAACACTGCATAAATGGTAAATACATTCAATAGCACCTTGTCTCTCTTTCAATTCTAGTGCATTGGATAGCATGGGCATGATCTTGTTCACCAAAACTTGAAATCCAATGGTGGGAACTATAGAGCAAATCGAGGCAAAACATTTAGCAGCAGAATAACGGAAGACAGACTTTTCCGACTTCAAGCCTGAAACCAACACATCCAGTTTATCCAAAACTTCACCACGTAATGTTTTATCAAGACATCCAAACAATAATCTTATTAATTCAATGGAATCTATGACTGCTTGACCTTCAATGTCAATAACACCTTCAGTTGAAGGTCTATCAAATATAGCCAGGGACTCAAACATCAACGATTTCATCTTTGGAACCTTTTCGAACAAATCAGACTTGTATTCATAAACTAATTTTTCAAGTCCAAATTTAGCACCACGTCTCTTGATCTTGGCAAAATACACCTCTCTCTCAGCTGCAGCTATTTCCGCAGGATCAGTTCTGGCATCTTCTTTTCTCAAAGACAAGATAATATCCGTATAGTTCTTATTTGGTAGATACTCAGGAACTTCTGATGTGTCGACACATAGAAAAGCACTCAGATTTTTGATAACTTTATCAGCAGCATTGGATTTATTATTGTTGTTTAGTTGGATGATCAATTCTGCTATACCGTTTGATGTTCTTTTCTGTAAAGCAGCAGACTCTTCATTCTTGATACTATCCATCAACGATCTGATAACAGGATTCAATTTTTTAGGTAAACCGCCAAGATTTACAGAACAGGATGCATAAGAGGCCAAAATACCAGTCGATCTTGAAACCTTCAAGGTTTTAGCTTCAGTGCAAGCCATGCTGATTCTATACTTTGCGTCTTGTAAAGATTGAAGTGAAGCCATCTTATATATAGGTTGCATTCCCTTTAATAGCTTATCGTAATATTCACCAACCACCTTTTCAGCAGTCTCGACACCAAATGCATCAGGACCAGCTTCTTCTTCGCCTTGAACCAAAACAGCTAACGTTGGAATCTTAGCAGCTGAAACTTTTCCTTGATCTCTGAAGACTTGAAACAACTGCAAACACTGAGTTCTTAAACCTTTCAATGTTGGAACAAATTCACGGAATGATGGTAGTGTATCAGGGGATATCAAAGCACTTGACAGTTTCGGCATGAACAAGCTAACAACATCGTTGGTGATTGGTTTATCTGCCTTTCGCAATGCTAGGAAATACTCGTCCAAAACTATGGAAGCAAATAACCTTGGAGTGGAATGAGAATCATCGAGGAACTTGGAAATTCTTGAAAAGACACGAGTTAGATTGGATGTATCAGTGTATGCTGCTAATGTCTTACCCATTGCTGAGGCAGATGTTAGTCTTGTTGTGATGAAAACTTCATACCCGACTAAAGTGGCATCACCATTGATGACAGGGGCGTCAATATTGACCTTCATGTCATATTCGGAATCTGGGATACCAATATCGTTAGAACCATTCTTATCATTTGATGTATCTGCTAAACTTCTTTTTCTTGACTTGCTCTTTTCATTGTCTGGAATACTGTCACCAGATGGAAGGTCATGAAGAGTCAAAGTGTGACCACTGGGACGTAAGATGTAACTAGCATTCATCGAATAATTAAATCTGGCAACACCAATTGGGGTCATAATCAATGACAGTAGAGGATTCACATGCTCTTTGAAAATATCATCCATTGAACCAAAAGAGCCTTCAGAAATTTCTTTAACCAAAGTCTCATAAACATTTAAGGATAATTGTAACACTTCAGGATTTTGTTCGACGAGCAAGTTCTGAAACAGTAATCTACAAGCTTTGCCATCAATCCATTGTTTCACTGAAGCATCCTTGATGTTCAAAAATGCGTTCAAAGTTCTCAAAACTGATTTTCTAACAGGGGTAATCGAATGTCTTAAAAAGGGATATAGCCTTGGCACCAGGTTGTTGAAACTAAAAGACGAATCCTGCGCTGCGTATTCCTTCATTCTATCTAAGACCTCTTTGTGAGAACATAGTTTTGCCAATAGATCCATCACTGAACCAATAGATGCAGATAAATCATCCTTCAAATCAGTCAAGCCTTGCCAGATCACCTTAACAATTTGCAACACCAAATCAACCTTCAACAAGACAAGTTTATCAGTGATTGGGATAAGGGTAGATGCTGCTACACTTTGAACATCATCATCCGTGTTTTCATCCAATATATATAGAACCATTTCAATGGTTTTATCAAGCAATTCTGGATGACTGGATAAAAGATCATCACGAATACTCACAAAATATCTCAAACCAAGCATGCCACCATGCTTAGCCTCCCAACAAGGAACTTTGATCCCCAATTCATTGAGATCCTGTTTGATTAGAGTGGTCAAGGCATAAAACGATCTGATAACAGTATCTTCGGGTAGATACAAAACCAATGCACCAAAAGCTTGACCCGCATTCTCTCTAACTGGTGCAATGACAGTATCGGAGACATAATCACCGAATCTATCTAATGCGAACAACGTAACCAGTCTCACACACAAATCTTCCAATGTTTTCTTGTTTCTTCTGTCATTTTCTTCTCTAGACTTGCCTCTCACTCTACCAGCACCATATGCTTGGGATTTGACTAGTTCTCTAAGACCCATTGTTGCACCATGTCGTATTTCCCAAACATCATTGAATAAATCTCTGGCTAGTAGTTCAAAGACACCTTGAAATTGCCAAACGAAATGTGAATATTTTGCGTGCTCTTGAAGAATTGAGGAAATTTGCGGAACTTTGTGCTCAACAACCAACTTTGATCCATCATTTTGAGATGTGATTTCAATGTCAGGAGTTTTTGGTCCATTTGATCCGGTATCTATGGTGTCCTTCAATACTCCATCTTGAGTTAGCTGTCTACTGATTGAACTTTGAGATAAATCAACTGGTTTGTTACTTCTTGCAGTGCTTGATTTTGCAAATCTTGCTTTTCTTTTTGCCTGGGCTCTCATTCTTGCAGATTGCTTTGAATCAGGAGCGGAACTTTCTGGGATTGTAGTGCTTTCTTCCTTGATTTGTGTTTCTTGTTCCATAGTAGTTTCTGGTTCTTCTTTTTTGACAGGTCTTGAAGCTTTATCCAAGCCTAATTTGGAGGTGAACTCTTGTTTTCTCTTTTTATGGATACTCTCATCTGGATCATCTGTTGTTTCAGAGGTATTGAATTCCGTACCAGAACTAGCTAGTAAGATACGTCCACAGTGTAGAAATTCAGCCAGGTTCCAGCCTTCGAAGGAAACTAAGCCATCTTCATATTGGTCTATTAATTTTTTCATATCAAAATCGTCATCTTCTTCCTTCTTGATCTGGGAGTAATCATCAAAATCTGGTTCTCCTTCCTTCTTGATATTCATGGTCCCATCATCATCTTCTTCATTGGGATCCCATTTGGATGCATGTGATACTATACCTCCAAATGCTCTAGCTGCTGCCACCCTTGTTTCCCATTTTTTGTTTTGAAGGAAAGGGTACACTCTGGAGAGTAAGTTGATGATTTCTTCTGGGTGTTGTTTGGCCAAATCGCTCAACTGATCAGCTGCAGTATCTCTGATAAACCGTGTTGATCCTGTTTCCAAAAGGACAACCAATCTTTCTAGTCTTGACATTATGATATGGTGTAGTCAATTGCAGTTATATTTTTCACAATGGGTGTGTGTGGGTCTTCTTTTGTTTTGCGGAGTCTATAAAATGAACTAGGAAGAAAAACACACAATGAGTAGGGAACAATTATTTCACTTCTTGACGACTGTATGTGCTATAGCCAGTTGTGGATATTCTGGTAGATATAGGTCTTTGTCTTTGTCTTTGTCTTTGCAGCCCGTACTGTGCCAGCTGTGGGATGGTCTCTGATGCGGTGCCCTGGCCCTTGTCCTGGCCATGGCCCCCTCCAGCAGATGTCCGCAAGAGAGAAATCGCATCCTTTAAATACTTCAACAAAATTTATTTTTTCCTCGAACAACGAACAACAACGAACACGCACTCCCATCGAGACTGCGAGACTGTGCGAGCTGCTCTGTATTTGAGACGACTGGGAACCACAGACGGGCAGGTGGCGGTGGATGGCTGTTCTTTTCCTTTACGAAAGACCAGCTACCGACTCTCTTGAAAATGGGGTTCATAGATGCTATTTTTATCCTCGATGACAAAGAGTATGTATTCAAATTGGATCAACCATCTCCCATCCCTTGCCCCGTGTTTTGAATGGCCCGAGCCTCCTGAATCCCTGTACTAACACAATATAGTATCCCAATCTTTGAGCACACATTAAACACATCATCACCAACTTTTGATTATATCTACAGTCAATTGGACTCCAAGAGAAGAAATGGCGTCGTGAACTACACAGTCAATTCAACTTCACTGTTTGACGAATCCTCTTCCGCCAGTTTGGAACCAGTTATACAATTGGACTCCAATTGGCAGATAGCCTGGGCGAAAGAAGATACATTGGTGTATCTTCTCTTGGGGACTAATACAGAGGACTATCTTGAGGTTCAAAGTGACGCTGAAGAGGATTCTGACGATGATGCTGATGCTGATGCTGATGCTGATAAGATAAAATCCGAAAAAGCAGTGGTGAAAATATCGAATCATCTTAACCCACTCCAATATTTTGAGTTTATTCGTCAGTTTATAGAGATTACTAAGATATTCACAAAGTCAGAAAAATTGAAAGCATCAATAATCAGATCCAACGCACATAAACTTATGTTGATTCTTCAAGAAATGGTTGATGGATCGGTGCCATTTGTCACTGACATCAACCAGTTACAAGAACTATTACCGAATAACAGTATAATTAAGAAAATATTCGACACTACAAAACAGATTCAACTAACAGCACAAAGTTCAATCAATAATATTGCGCAAAGCTCCTCTATCATGCCTACTGGATATCCTTCCAACACTCAAGTCAGTTCCGCTAACTCAGGATCGTTAACGAGTTCGATCTTGGAGAAGTCAGGAAATCAAACTCCATGGAGAAAATTCAATGCTAAAGCTACACAAAATGAAATGTTTTTGGATATTATAGAGAGAATCAATTTGATAATCCCGTCATCATCCTCATCATCATCATTTTCATCCAGTCATACTTCAGGCTTAGCATATGGCAAATCGTCACTTTACTATAATCCTGATTCTACAATTTTGAGGAAGAAGAGTCAACCAATTCTAGCTGTGATTGATGGAACCATAGAGTTCAGATCAGCACTATCAGGAACCCCAATTATCGAACTCCGTTTGTCGCACGCTGGAAACCTTGGAGTCCCATCGTTTCATAGATGCGTGAACCTTAAGAATATGAACGGTAGATATGACTCAATTACATTTGTGCCTCCTGATGATAAATTCCGTTTGATGGACTACCAAATCAATCTGTTGGATGAGGCCAAACACTCTAATATCTGGAATAATTTAGGGTTGCTTGACGTTGATTTGATCACTGGACTGGGATCCAACAAGGATGAATTTGAAATCAAATGTAACATCAAGCTATTAAATTCTGTTAAATTTATTGAAGATTTGAAGATCGAAATTCATCCGCCTGAATTTGAACCATCTAATGAATCTGAAACAGGCTCTCAGAGTTATGTTTTGAAAACTTTGAGGTTAACGCATGGTGACTTACAATATAAAAACGGCAAGTATGAATGGGAGTTTGATAAGCAGGTTATCACTGGTATTTCATGTGTCTTGAAGGGAAAGTTTGTTGCAGAGACTCAAGCGAATGAGCAAGATGATACAGATGGTTATGATGATATTTCGAATGTTAAAAAAGTTGTAAAGCCAAGATTCATTAAAGTTAGTTACAATAACAAAGGATCCGTTCCAAGTAACATGGCTGTGCAATCTCTGAAAGTGTTAACTGGATTGAAGGCTAACGTCAAGCCTTTCAAAGGGGTGAAATATATCACAAAAACGGGAGATTTTACATTACGTTGATAAGAAATAATACATTACGTTTCCACTTAATTATACTTTGTTATATATATGAAAAATTCTAAATCTATATGGTAAAAATTAAAGTTCTATATCAATGGTATTCTAATAGCCAACATCACGAGCGCCTGTATCGGTCTTTGGCTTAACCTCGAATCCATTTTTCAAAACATCCAACAGCTCAAGATAATTCTCAACGACATAATCAATCTGAGGTATCTCATTAACCAAATGACTATTATCCTTATGTTTCATCAATATCAGCGAGAAACCAGCCCGTAATCCTGAAAACATATCATCTCTCGAGTCACCAATCATGATCATATTCTTAGGATCGATACCCCATTCTTCTGAAACATGTAGTAATGGTTTAGGAGATGGTTTTGGTGGTTCAAATGATCTAGTCATGATAGGCTCATGGAATTTCCAGCCCGGTAAATGGTTGTCAACCAGATAATTGACTGGTTTCATTAGATTTCTGGTACATATAGTTATCTTAATTTCTGGTTCATTTGAGCTCATGTATTTGAAGAACTCAGCAAGGCCTAATTGAGGCTCCATTTTCAGCATTGTGTTCTCTTCTATCGTTTTAATTTTCAAATTGGCTTCATCCTTGGCTGAGTCTTCTAGACTATCGATGTATTCGAGTATATCAATTGGTTTGCCAACTATACCCAATGCCTCTCTAAATTCACGAAACATATAAGTCTGGGGCTTTGTTAGTGTGCCATCCATATCAAAGACTAGACCTTTGATTTCAGTATCTTGTGGTGACGTTGCATGTAGCAACATCCTAGTGAGTTCTTTTGAACCTGTTGCCGTGGATGCTGTCATTGCTTTCAACATGAAAAAGAAAGTAAATCAGGGGAATTGGAATATCAAGGAAGTTTCAGGACCCAAAGATAAACTGAAAGTGGAGTAAACCCACAACTCCAGTGGAATTGGAGATAGGAAAAGAAAAGACGAGCGAGTCACACAATTCAAAGTGAAACCATCTGGTTCCGAGAATTTTACGAAACTGAGTTTTGTCTGGCCCCTGTCTCCTTTGCTTGGAGCCTATTTCCTTTTTCAAACACATGGACACACCCTTAGTCATATGCATGGTTGGGTAATATCTCTGAATTCATTGTTTCGTTGATGGGCTTAGCTCACATAGGCTCACTAAAGTTACTTTAATTTCAAATGATCATGATTACGTTGATGGATGATGTTCCTCAATAGGCTCACTCACTAGACTTACTTAAATTGGATGGTCATTATTACGTGCTATGAAACACAAGGCAAACATGTCTCGAATATAAATAGTTGCACAATTGCAGTACTTTGAATGATTATTAAAAACATAAAATTGTTTTGCATTCAGCAGTCAAGTATTAATCAATTATAATCACTTACTATACAAATCAATCAATCCAAAAATGTCAAACATAATGAACAAAGTCGAAGAGAAGCTAATGGGTAAAGGCGGTAACAAGAACCAACAAGGAAAGACCGATGACTTGAGAACCCAAGGCCAAGGTCAAGATGACACTGGAACGTTTGGCCAAAAGGGCAACACCCAAGGTCAAGGTCTAGGACAACATCAAGGCATTGCTCAAGGTCAAGGCGTGGCTCATGGTCAAGGTCTACAAGACCAAGGCCTAGGTCAAGGTCAATCCCAAGGTTTCGGCTCCACTGGCCAACAAACCCAGTCTGGTGACAAGTTCAACCAGCAATACAGAGACACCTCTGGTCAGGATGTTGATGATGATTACGCTGAAGGTTCACGTGGCTTGAAGAGCGGCGGCCGTCAACACCACGGTGATTTTGAAGATGATGCTCTAGGAGGCAATAAGAAGGGTGCTATGGATGATATCGACGATATGGCCAAGAACACCAGATCTCAAAGACGTTATTAATTGATTTCAAGGTGTAATCTTCAAGGTCTGATGCTATGAAATGAAATGATATGATATGATATGAAGTTTTACTTATCTTTTAGTTTGTGTGGTTGTTTCGCCATTACAAACAATGTTTTTTATTTGTTGTGTTTTTTCGTTCTTTTGTTTGAGTCTTGGTACAGCGTTTTTACGAATGCTGTTTGATGACAATTAAGAATCTCAAATTCAAGATATTATTAATTATATGTAGTTGTAAGTCAATTAAAATGAGTACATACAGATCATCATTATTATGTTGAAACAATATGAAATGAGATCAGTTCTCACTACGAGTACCAACCATTCATTGAATCATTAGTTGTGGTATTAAGCAAATAACCATTTGAAGCACGACACCAATTTTGTAAAACTGTAAGATGATCAACCAGATTGTTCATACTAGTCTTAACAAACTTAATCTCTTCATGATCTTTATTATTCATAATTTGCTTATTTAAATTAACCAAATGGTTCTTAATCAACTGATTTGGTAATTTCGTATTCAACAACCTTGATGAGTTTGAGTTTATTGATTCTACGAGTTTCATCAATCTTGTATTAAATTCTTCATTTGCTATGAGCTTGTTCAGTTGAATCATCGACTCTAATAATGCTCTCAATGTTCTGAGTATCTTGAAACATTTTAACACTATCAATGATAACAATGGCTGGATCTTGAATATTTCAAAATCATCAAGTTGTTCATCTATGATATTTATTATCTTTTTGCAAATCTTGGTTATTTCCAATTCAGTTTCAAATGTGAATGCATCTATATCTTTTAGTAAACTTTGGTTTTGTAGGCTTATTGATAGTTTTTGATAAAACGAGTAAAGTTCATTTGTTGTTTTCAAAGCATTTAAAAACTTGATATCATTGCTTGCTATTTCAACAGGCTTGTTCGTATCCTCGTTATCAACACTATTTGAAATCAAAATCAAATTCAACCCAATTTTGAGAAATTCAGTAGAGCCATTGATATCATGCAAACTATTTAAATAGCTTTCAACGAAATTCTCATCAATCGACAAGAACAAAGTTGAACTTCTAGGGGTCCCGAAATACAAACTATAAGTATTATCCAAAACCAACAACGATATCAAACTTCTAAAATTCAAACTCTTGAAACCTTCTTTGAAAATCCTCCAATCTTTCATAATCGAAAACGAAATAGCAAAACCTAAAGAGTAATCATGACCGGATAGTATCACTGCATAGTTCATCAACACCAACGAATGCAAAAAGATAATCTTCGAATACTCGTTTTTGTAAATGAAGGATTTTGAAGCGTACAAAGCTGCAACTTGTTCAAAACACTTGATAATCTGGGCAAATTCAGAATTAATGTCGATTGAGTTGACAGCTTGCAATGCTGTTCCAAATAACTCAATCACAACCATATGCTCTTCGAGTTCCATTCGTTCTAGACAATCCGATATCATTTGCTTAGAAGGCAACACTGGGAATTGATTATGTAATTTATCAAAATACAAGTCTAAATTGAACTCAATTGATTTGTAATAGTTTAAAAACCGTTGTTGTAGTTGAACCTGCTGCTGTTGATGTGTTGCTGGTGAAATCGGTAGATTTTTGAAATTGATCCTCGATAAACCTTGATTCAAGCTTTGTAAACTAGTCTGGGACGGAACAGGACTGATTGTTCCTTCTTTATGGAACGATCCACCTCTCGAGGATCGACTTATCGAAGACAAGGGAACTTGCATGCCACCTGCTCTTGAAATTGATGATCTTGAATTGTTACCGAAGAAGTCATCCTCCGAATCAGAAGTTGCAACAGAATCACCTCCGTGGGAAGATGGTGCTCTGCCTTTTGATGAAGAGTTCAATAGAATTGAAGTTGATCTATTGTTCATTGGGAATATACCACTGATTGATGAAGAAACAGAGTCCATTGAGCCGCGGCGATTCGTGGTCCCAGTGACTGGTAACTGAGGCATTTCATATGGTACTTTCCAAAAGATCGGTTGTTGAAGCTGTTGGGAGTTCTGGCTGGTATTAGAGTTTAATGATGTTGAACGTTGTCTGTTGTCAGGTAAATGCGGTAACATTGTTGGATTGCCAGATGATGAGAGTGAATTAAGAGGGGGTAAGATAACCTGTTGCAGAGATGAAAGGAAGGGCTGTGGTTGCTGATGTTGGTGCTGTTGAAGTGGATGCTGCTGCTGCTGCTGTTGTTGTTGCTGCGATGATATTATGTTATTGAGAGGTATCAATGTTGGATATTGATGAGGTAAGCCTGTAGAAGAGGAAGATGGATTTTGAATCTTTGTGGAGCTTTCATTGGTTTGATTCTTACTATATCCCTTAGTTGGACCTCTTTTCAATGGGACCCTAGTGAAAGTACACAAATCGCCATTTCTTTCACAGTTTGTACAAATTTTCAACACTTGGCTTGTAGTCATGCACAATGTGGCATTACATCTAACCTTCTTCCTACGACATTCGTCACATGCTCTAGAGACTTTACTTCTCTTTCTAGGAGGAAGATCACCAGATCCAGAACCGGGTGTTGGGTAATCTGAATAAGGGCCATCTTCTGCCTGTTGTAAGTTTTGGCTTTGCGATTGATCGGTTTCAATTCGGTTTTGAATTAATATTGGAGAAGTTGACATCGAAGGAGAAGCAGAAGGGGATGCAGCAGCGCTAGCACTGCTTGTATTTGTGGTATTTGTAGTGTTTGTGGTAGTTGGAGCTGTTGTTGTAGTTGCTATCACGGGAGAAAGCGATTTTTCAATTTGTTGTTGTGGGGATGCTGGTGATGGTTGTTTAGACTGTGAAAGGGAGGCCGGGACAGGTTGGTCTAAGGACGCCTTATCAGGTGGTTCATCCTCACGGTTCAGAAGGGGAGATAGTTTGTTGTCTTTTATTATCACCATTTAGTTTATTCAAGTTATAGATACTGAGTTAGCAAATTTGGAGAAGAAGTACAAATGTTGGGTGATATGGTGTGAGGTGGAAAACAATAAATAAATAAATAATAATTTCTATGTGAACCGGATTAAACGTGTGGTTGTCAGCAGTTTTAAGGAATGTCGATATGAATTGTCATCAATGAAGTGTTTGATGTACGAAAATAAAAGGGAGTAGAAGATGGTCAAGTTGAAGAGGAAGAGGAAGAGGACCAGTGGTGATCACCTGCCAAAGTGCCAAAGTGCCAAAGTGCAAGAGCCAAAAGTGAAAAGCCACCAGTCACAGCTCGAATCGGTCTTTTGCTTCTCCAGTTCTCCAGTTCTCCAGTTCTGGTGGGGCATTTGGAACAAACAAAAGATTCTTCCACAAAAGCGCACCATTGTTCTTCCCCAGTCTCTCTCTCTCTCTCTCTCTCGCTCTCTTCCCGTAGCCCCCCGCCTCCGCACTCTCACTCTCACGCTCACGCAACAGACCCGGGTCCCGAAGCTCTCCCTACCACTATGGTGACCAACCTTATACCATATCTAAACGCTACTTGCAACTTTCTACTTGCTACTTGGCAATCCACAACATAAACACATTACCCAGTACACTACCCAACTTCCACACCACACCACACTGAGCACACTGAGCACACCGAGCACACCGCTGGGGAAGATCCACATAGGCTGATGTGCGTGCTTGTGCTTGTGGATGCAATGGCAGGGCACAAGCTGATTTTTCCACGGGCAGCAGCTTAAAAAAGGAGAGGCCCTTCCCCTTCCCCTTCCCCTTCCCCGTGTCCGTGTCCTTGCCCGCGCGGCTCGCAGTCCCAGCGCCCCCACTTCCGGAAAATGTTTGTTGTTCCAGCATCTGTCTCTTTGGGTCTCGGCCTTGGTCTTGTTAGCACCATACCATCTCCATCTTCATCTGTTGAACTGCATCGCACACTGCTTCGTGTAACTAAGCTTGTCTCATAATAGGTCAATTCTGCAACTTTAGAAACTACATACAAAATAATCTTTATATCGATTTGTGTACATAAATATTTAAATATGTGAATATGTAATTGTAAAACGAGAACCATTATAGTAATTGCAACCTGAAATTCCAACACACTGGTTGATAATATACCAGTATGCTCGAACAGCGCTTCCAAATACTTTGATGGTACCCGATTATCTTGCTCACCAACAATCATCGGACCAAGATGAAGATGTGCATAAAAATCCTGGCCGGTAAAACTCGGTAAGGAGCTTACTGAGTTTAGCAATCAATTACGTGAATCAATCCAAAGCCGAGTTGATGGGAACATCATCGCATGTTAATAGATTGGACTCTGAAAATGTCCCACTTCAAGTATTACAATTTTATGAGGAACATAAAACGAAGCTTGTTGCGATGGAGCGGGATGGCTTTATCAAAGTGTACCAAGTGGAGGAAACATCAGTGGATAGTAGCATCGAAAGAATCGTGGTTAAGCTATATAGCCGTCCATGTTTTGAAGACTACTATGCTGATTGGCTTGCAACGCAATCTTCAACCTCTCAAACTCTCAAGAAGGTGATTATTGTAATATTTTGAAACCAGGTATGTGCTCCAATCCAAATGATAACGAACTTTTTTAACGAAAACGGACCGGGGTCAGGCACATATATCACTTCATTTTTTCCCAATGATATGGAACACGTTTCTAATGTGGTAGTTTTGAAGAGAGAGGCTTTTATAAAGGGTTTAGACGTGCAACAAGGTATAACTGAAGCACAACTAGTGTTTCTTCAGAAGCGTATAGGGTATGAGACAGTTGATTATTATAGGAGACTCTCCCAAAGGGATTGGTCTTAAGATCCCAATAATATGTTGTAGTTCATTTGAAAAGGGTACGATTTACCAAGGTAAAACCAACAAGAGGAAGAAAAGAGTACAAAAAGGGGAACAGGAAAAGGGAACAGAAATTGGCCACATTTTATAGCGATCCCTTTTGAGCCGCACTCTCGGGAAATTCAGACTCAAGATGACAACAGCGATGGTAATCACATTCACCATTTGAGCCCTTAATTGAAGATGATTCACGTTGAAAGAGCACACATACACAAACACTTCCAACATCCACCAGATATCAACGATGGCTCCTAAGGTTACAACTGCACAGAGAAGGCTTCTCAAAGAATATCAAGAGCTCCTCAGAAATCCAACCGAAGGAATAGTGGCCGGCCCAATATCCGACGACAATCTATTTGAATGGCAATGTTTACTGGAGGGGGCAAAGGATACAATCTACGAAAACGGTGTTTTCCAAGCAATAATGAAGTTTCCTAAAGATTACCCATTATCTCCACCAACCCTGAAATTCACGTCAGAGATACTACATCCAAATATTTACAAAGATGGAACGGTTTGTATATCCATTCTTCACGCTCCGGGTGACGATCCACTGATGTATGAATCTGCAGATGAAAGATGGGGTCCTCTACAAAGCATTGAAAAGATCCTTCTGAGCGTGTGTTCTATGTTGGCTGATGGTAATCTGAGCTCGCCTGCAAATGTTGATGCTGCAAAGCTATGGAGAGAGGACAAAGAATCGTTTGACAAGATAGTTAGAAAGCAAGTCTTGAAGACTTTGGAACTCTGAGCCTAATTGATTTGGATCCATTTTGTGTTTCACTAATGAATTGATTTGAGCGTATTTATAATTTGTGTATATGGATATGCTAATTGAAATATATGATTGCCTAGGTATGTATATTGTAGTTTACTTGTCGTACGATATATATGATGGCTGTGCAGAATCTGAACTCAAACACCGTATCGGGCACTCATCAAATGAGGTTCAATCATCCAAGCAAGAACTTTACATTCATCTGCAGCGTTATCAAACCCTCTCCAAACAATCCAGTCGGTATCTATTCCATTGTACACATAAGCGTGATACTTTAAATAGTCTTACTACATCCATCGCATTGATACATAATGGCATCGTCAGACTCAACAAACTCATCCAGATCACCACAAGACCCATCTGATGTGCCACAAGCAAAAACTAGAATAGATAAACTGTCTGCTGTTGTTTTAAAATCAACAATAATAGGTGGATTATACGGTGCCTTATTTTCTATCCCAACTGAGCTCGTTATTAGATGGAGGTCACCATTTTATAGATCCTTTGGTACCAGAATTAGAGTCTTTT
>JAJMFV010000054.1:0-15216 GCA_030568425.1 Ambrosiozyma llanquihuensis | reverse complement strand
GTAAAGTCTCAGATGAGTGTTCTTCAATGTTTGGAACTGCCCAGTACATGGCACCAGAAGTGATTAGAGGTGAGAAGTATGATTCTCAATGTGATTGGTGGTCTTTGGGAGCTGTGATGTTTGATATGCTCACCGGTTCTCCTCCTTTTACAGGAAATAATAATAAGAAAATCATGGACAAAATCCTTACCCAGAAGGTCAAATACCCTTTTTATATCTCTCATGATGCAAAGGACTTCCTCAACAAGATTCTCAACAAAAATCCAGCCAAAAGGTTAGACTGTGGTAAAGATTTTGAATCGAAGGTTAAGTCACATCGTTTTTTCAGATTTATCAACTGGGACCAGCTTATCAAGCAAGATGATATCAATCAACCTCCACCACTGATTCCGGTTATTACAAGACCAGAACTAGCAGAGAACTTTGATGACGAGTTCACCTCGATGAAAATAACACCTCCAAGCTCTCCTATTAAGGATAGTATGTTTGAAAACTTTGAAGAAAGCAGATCCAATTCTACTTCTTCTTTCATCGCAATAAAGAGACCGGATTTGAACGGTGAAGTTGAAGAATCCGTTTACTTCAGCAACTTTTCATATACACACGAAGCCACATTTGCTGATCGCTGATTAACCATGCTCGACACATGTGTTCTACTACCGCTCGGCTTTCATATTTGCTAAAAAAAATATAGACAGCATACCCACAGTTTTAATGAAGCACTCAATTAGTAACTGAAAACCAAAACAATATCGAATGGACTTTCCCTTTGTACAATATAGGCATATTTGCTCACGCTGTTTCGATGTATTTATTTTAAAGTTTATATACTAGACTTGTTTTTCTCTCCTTCTACATTTCTATCCGTTAATATTTCCCCATATATATTTAATCTTTAATATCCTGATATACATTAAACACGATTCCAACAGATGTAGCGATTTCGTTTCTTTTTAACTAGCGACCTTTTCCCTTGCGCTTGTTTTTCGATTTCGAAGGTGGAGGAGGTTTGATTATCACCGTTCCTTCCTTCAAATCATCCGGTGCGTCTTTGAATTTTTCTTGTGATTCCAAGAAGAACATTAAATCTTGAACTTGCTCCTGTAGTTCTTCAGTTTCGGTTTTCATTTTTTTATTCTCTAAAGTGAAATATTCGATCTTTTCTGACAATGCCTGGTTCAAAACAACTTCATCCTCATATTTTTTCTCAATTTCTTTGGAAGCTATCGACAGTTGTTTTAGTTTCGTCGCATCCGTTGACTGTGATTTTATTTCTTCCACCTTTTGCGTCAACGAAGAAACTAAATTTTCTAACTTGACGACATCGTCACTTGCAGATTTGAACTTATCCAACAAGTCCAAATATTTTGAATCATAATAGTCTCTCTGAGATTCTAACTGTGATATGAGCATCTTGGAATATTCAAAGCCAACTTTTTCGACTTTTGCATCGTGTTCGACAGATGATAATGAGGTTGAAGAGCTTTTATTTGTTCTTAATGGTAATTCAACAAGTTTACCATCCGCTTCGTTTTGAATCAATCTATGAACATAGTTATCCCCAGAATAATCCCACACCCTTTGAGTGGTTGTCTCCATGGCAAAACAATGCGATGTTTGATTATAGTGATCAATTGCATGTCCTAGATCATATCTTCCACAACCAACATTACCACATATCAAACATATCCATAAGTTCGAATTACTTCCACACTCGAAACACTCTTCAGTTTCTTGCTCATCTGGTGATTTTCTGGTATCTAGCTTACTCGAATATCTGCAAACAGGACAAGTATCATCCTTCCACTGGGAAAGACAATCACAATGAAATGTGTGCTGGCAAGGAATAGTTAAAAGACCAGTCACCGTCGAGTCTAATCTTTCAAGACAAACTGGACATGTTGCCAGTTCCATGTATGAAGATGTATCACCACGTTTTTTCTGTTGAGAAGGCCCAGGTGCCACTTTCAATAGGTTTTTCGTGTCTATAGAATATGTAAATGGGTCATCTAGTAAATATGGAATTGCATTTAGTTTATTGTTTCCAGTGCTGTTCGGTCTGAATATGATTCGTTTGATGTATATGATGTTACAAGTCTCAGGCTCCATCGAGTTGAAAGGCATATTATTATATTTCTCAACAAATTGTTTGGCAGTTTTACCATCTTTGAATTTCATAAGAACCATAAACCTATTGGGTGTCTGCGAGCGGATTAATCTGAAATGAGTAACTGCATCCCTGGTGATATTGTCAAAAAACCCAAGTAACAAATCACTTGCTGTGAAATAAAAAGGAACGCCAAGGATTGCAATCATTGTGTCATCACCTTCAACATTACCTAGATCGTCTTCTGTCTGTGACTCTTCCTTGTCTCTGTATAATCTGATGACACCATAACCAAGTAGTTTTGCCTTTAGGGGTCCATCAGAAGTCTTGGAAACATTCATATCAATTGGGGTTACTTCGATTCTAGAGAATCGATAGTCAATCTTATTGGTTTGCGATTGTGAAATATGAAGCTCCTCCAGCTTTTTCTCAATGATCGAAGACTGGGTAGATTTCGCCTGAAAGAAGTTCAGCACGTCAGTCGTTGAAGAAAAAGGCGAATCGATATTCGGAATACTTGCAAATATATCGCTATGGTTGAAAACTTTGTTTGACCAAGGTTCAAGCAATGAGTCTTCCGGATAATTGAGTAGGTCTTTGTCTTTTAAGATGGTTAGGTATTCAGTTGCCTTTGATCTTGAGTTCACTGAGGCTTCTCCAATAATTTGATTGGGCTTGAATATATCGAATACGATGGTGTATGAGACTCTTTCCAGATCATCCATCACAGTAACAGTAACTGACAGTGAGCTTTGTAAATGCTCCTCCAGAAGAAGTAAGTTCTCTGGCAAATGACTCCACAAAACTTTCCAAACAAAATTGATAACAAATTCCCTCTGCGCCCGCACTTACGTAATCGCACAAATATGTATTCGGTACTTGATTTTTAAAACAGTATATAAAAAACGTATATTAGTAAATTACAAGATGCAAAACGATAGGAAAATAGAAAATAAGAAAAATTAGTTCTTCTGAGAGAAGTTTTGAGCGTATTCTGCAGCCTTTGCTTTAACGTAATCGGCAGCCTTTTCATCTTCGTGCTTATCTTCAAAAGCTAACCATTTACCAAAGAAGAACTTGGCTTGCTTTTTGGAGAGTTTCTTGGTGATAACTCTTTCAAATATATCTTCAACCTTCTTCTTGTCTCCTGCCTTGATCTCTTGATCGATATAAACACTCCATAAATCGATTCTCTTTGGAACATCAGAAAGTAAACCTTCAAACAATGATCTACCTTGTTCCAAATCACCCTTGTTGAATTCTAATTGCGCAAACTTCTTGACAACTTCAACGTGATCTCTCTTGGTTAACACTTGTAAGGCCTTAGCAAGCACTTGATGAGAACCTTCAACATCTTCTCTATCAAACAAGAATGAACCATAAGCAACCCAAACAGAAACATGTTGAGAACCAAACTTCTTGGCCATGACTTTGTATAAGCTGGTGGCACTATCGTATTTTTCAGAAGCGATATAGATGGCAACCAACTTTTGGTGCATGGTGAAACCATCCATATATTGACAAGATCTCTTGAAGACCTCTTGAAGAGATTCATCAGAGCCAAACATGTTTTCTAAATTCAACATGGCAATCCAGATGTTCAATTTTTCTTGTTCTTCTCTAAAGTTAATTGTCTTTAATGCTCTCTCACCGATTTCTCTAGCCTTTTCAATTTCACTCAATTGTAATTGGAAAGACATGTAATTCATCCATAGGATAGAAGAATCTGGGTTACCAACAAGAAGTCTTTCAAAGTCTGAAACAGATTGAGGAGCTCTAGTATTGATTTCAGCAGTCTTATCTTCAACAACCTTTGAGGCTCTCTTCTTCTTTCTCTTCTTTCCATCATTTTCAAGATCTTCATCATCTGATGATTCTTCATCCTTAGCTTGTTCCAAAATTGAAGCTGTCCAATCGAAACCTGTAGACAAACCAGAAGATAGGGAAGCTTCAGTTTCATCATCATTGTCTTCATTGATGTCAGCTTCATTATCGGAATCTTCAGAATCGTTAGCATATGCATCTTCAACTAATTCCTCTTCATCATCGGAGTTATCAGCATCGGATTCATTATCAGATTCATTGGATTCAGCCATTTCAACATCACCATCTTGGTCAACCTTAGATTTCTTACCGTTTTGAGAAGTAAAATAAGAGGCCTTCATTCCTAATGAAAGTTGCTTCTTTTCCTTGTCAACAGCAAGAATCTTAACCTTGACTCTATCACCTTCTCCGAAGATGCTTTGAATTTTTTCAACTTTTTCATTGTCGGAGATTTGGGAATGATGACACAAACCAACAACGTTGTTACAACTATCAAGCTTGACAAAGACACCGAAATCAGTAACTCTTCTGACGGAACCTTCGTAAATATCATCAACTTCAATATCATCAAATCTCTTCAAGATGTTCAACTCACCGCTAATATCCGAATCTTTCAAAGTCAATAAAACCTTTCCTTCTTCATCCGCCTTCAAAACCTTGGCTAAAACAGGTTGATGAACTTTATAGAATTGTTTCCATTCTTTCAAGTAAGAATCAGATAAATCAGTAACCCTGACCAAACCGTAAATGTTTCTACTCAAAGCAACATAGACACCATTGTTGGCAACATTTTTGATAAAACCTCTAACAACATCTCCTTTTTTCAATTCTTGAACAGAGTCAATTGACAAATCCTTTGCATCGGAAGTTCTTAATGAAACATAGACCTTATTGTTTGGAGCATCAACTTCTAAAATAGTAGCAGCACAAATATCGTTGGTTGAGAAAATATCGTCCAATTTGTCAGAATAGTCATTCAAAGCATCAGTAATAAAGGAAACAGCAGTGACATTATCACCTAATTCAACGATAACATAACTTTCTCTGGTCTTGATAACCTTAGCAGGAACAACTTGGCCAACTTTGACATCATTGACTGAAGTAATTGAGTTCTGTTTGGCAGTCAAAGTCAGAATGTTATGTTCTTGATCAGCAGATTCAACAATGGTTTTTAATGCACAACCAATTGGATATTCTTTTTCCAAGTTAGCAAAAGTAGAGGCATCGTTGGACAAGTTCATTAAAGAGATTTTACCCTTCAAACTTGGTGAAACACTAACCCATAAGTAACCTCTAGCAAAGTTATTGATGTAAGCGACAATTTCATCACCTTTTTTCAAATCACCAACTGAGGTAGATAAGAACGTCTTTTGATCTTCCAAAACAGATTTCTTCGCTGATAATTCCAGAATTGTTTGTTTAGATTTTTTGTGAGAGATTGGTAAGAATCTATGGTTTCTAGCATCGTGGTAACCGATAATCTTGACATCCAAAATATCACCATGTTTGAATTCAGCCAGTGGTCTTTTGGCATCCTTGATTGAATTATAATCATCAAATAGTTGAGTGATATCAATTCTACCTTGTTGGTTGTCAGCTAACTGGACATTCAGTTGAGTACCCTTGACCGATTTGACCATAGCCTTTGTGATTTTACCTGGAACGTATTCATTCAATGTCTTGATATCAGATTCAACTGGATTAACAGCAGCTTCAGCAACAGAATCGTCGACATTCTCCTTCAATGATAATAAAAATCTTTTATTAGTGTCATCAACTCTGATAACGTGACATGAAACAGATTGGTTGACAAAGAATTCAGCATTTAGATCATCGATTTTCTTATCTGAAGCATATCTTGGTAAAACCAAACCGGTTAAACCATTACTGAAGGAAACAAACAAACCATTTGTAGTGATGGATTTGATGTAACCGTGTAAGATTTTGTTTGAAACAGCAATGTCTTTGTATTGAGAAGGCAATAGATTATTTTGAGCAGCTTCAATCAATGATGGTTTGGTGGTAAATTTAACAATTCTAGTCTTTGAATCCTTTTCAAGAACCAAAGCACTCAAGATGGAACCAACTTGTGATTGTTTAAGAGCAGCTCTGTTTTGTTCGAAGTTACCATCGATCAATTGACCCGAGTAAATCAAACCACGTAAACCACTACCAGTTAATTCAACAATAAGAGAATCCTTTTCTCTTTCAACGACTTGAACATCAACAATAGATTGACCAGGAATCAAAGAAGACATAGTCTTCTTTTGAGCATCAGATAAAACATCTGAAACTCTACAACTCACTTTAATTCTTCTGTTTTCTTTATCGACGGTCAGGATTCTAACTTTAACGGTTTGGCCTAATTTGAAATGATCTTCTGGTTTTTTGACGAAAGTTTCACTGATTTCAACGTTTGGTAAGAAACCCTTGACAAATCCAAAGAAACTGACAATACAACCACTTGGATTGAACTTTTCAATTGTAGCTGGAGTACGCTTACCTATATCAGCATCGTTGATACTTGTGACAAGTTCATCATCTTCAACGTTGACTAAAGATCTCTTGAAAGTAATATACACGGTTGATTTACCACCATTTTGAGTAATTTTCAAAACTCTACCTCTAACCTTTGAACCGATCTTGAATTTTCTCTCTGGGTAAATCAATTTAACATCACTCATGTGGTTAGTTGGAACAAAACCTTCAAAATTTTCAGAGATTTTAACTTGCAAACCTTTATCAGGAACAATTCTCAAAACTTCACATAGGATCAATTCACCGATTGGGATATCTTGAATAGTTAAGAATTTTTCTTCAATCTGAGTTTTATTCAAAGTTAAGATGTAAACGTTATCAACTTGAGAATAACCTAAAACTCTAGCTTTATGATGGGATCCAATTTTGAAATCCATATCCATATCACTACCTTCAGATATTCTTGATTTATGAGCTTCACCAAAGACAAATTTGCTTCCAACATCGACAAAGATGAAATGTGAGTTCTTACCTTTGACAACAACATCATCAAACACATGACCAATTGGGTAAGTTTCCAATGGAGATTGTGCATCTTCAGGATTGTGACCAATCTTATTCAAACTTTGAGCATGGGCTAAAAGCGATAGTTGTAACTTCTTTTCACCGTTCTTTAGGTAAGATGCAATGATTCTTGCCTTCACAATTGAACCTAGGGAATATTTCTGTTTGATCTCGCTTGGATCAAAAACATTCATATGACCTAAACTGACTGATGCATTGCAGATACCATAAACTTTACAACCTAAACCTTCGTTATTGATTTCTGAAACCAAGGCATCCACAAACATACCTGGTAAGACAGAATCGATTGATGAGATAGTTTGAACAATTGGTTGTTTCTTAGCAGCACCACTTGGAATTCTACATGTGATAGTTCTTTTGTTGTTCTTGGAGATAACGGCTAGGATAACAGAACCAACACCAAATTGAGATTCTTCATAACCACCAAATGATAATTCCTTCTTTGAGATGAAACCTGATAATTTAGATTTACCAATGTTTAAGATGGCACCATGATCTTCAATGGACTTGACTGACACTTGAATGATTGCATTTGCTATCAAATCTTCATCTTCATCCATTGTGGAGTTGACATCAGTTGGTTCGATAGTCAATTCAATTCTCTTCTTTAATTTGGTTTTCTTGTTTGTGGAAGAAGATTCAACAACCTTGGCTCTTAACCACTGACCTATTTGAAATCTTGATTTTAGTTGTGGAAATTCTTTGGTTTGTTTCTTTTTGGATATTATACCTGATGTGATTTTGTTTTCATCTTCTTGGTCTTCTTCGATAACATCTTGATCATCATCATCCTCGTCATCATCATCATTGTCTTGGTCATCAAACTCTTGCAATTGCGTGGTCAACTCTTCACTGATGTTTGTAATTGGAATGAAACCATTCAAGTTATCTGCAAGTGCCAACACAATTTCCAGCCTGTTGATTTGCTTGATTTGACCTAAGACTATACTACCAGGATTCAAAATCTTGAAAGATAAGTTGTCTATTGTGATTTTCTCAGATTCGGTCTTACCCAAAATTGCATCGGCGACCTCATCAGAGGACTTTGATTTCTTTTGCTTTTTGTTAGAAGGGCCAGATGAAGCGTCTTTGAGTTGTTGTTGTTGTTGTTGTTCGAACAAAACATCCTTTTTGGCCTCATTGGAGATCTCTTTCAATTCCAATGGAGTCAAGACTGATGCACCACCTCTTGGAAATGACATCTCTGCAGATTGGGCAAGAAGCGAGGACTTGACATCGTCTGAAGATGGCTCAGATCTCTTTCTCTTATGAGTTTCGCTCATTGTGACAAGTAATCTGTTTCTAGTTATTGCTGCAACTTGATGGAGTATCGATCGTAGTCAAGCACAAAAAGGGGAGAGATCAACTAAAAAGTCCTTTTTGTCTCTGATAAAAATTTTCAATTAAAAAAAAGATAAAAAAAAATTTCAGAAAAATAAGTTGCACCGCCACACTTCGGGCACGGTGGTTTTTTTCTTTCCAGTTTTCCACTTGGAGAGGATCAAATGATCATCAGAACACATGCATGGGAGTTAAAGTCAGTGTTTTTTTTTGCTTCAACCTTAAACAGCCGAATCATTAGATCTAGGACCTTTGAAACAGGATCAAATACTATTCCGAAAGTTGATTCCATTTCGAGTTTTTAAAGAGTGGAGTTCTAACTCCTCCAAGGCATACACACTAACCAGATCATCAACACGGAGCTACAACTCATCACGGGCTAAATCACAACCACCATCTAATAAAAGAACCAGTAATACTGGTAAATCGAAAAAAAAGACTGCAAATAAGGGACAATTTGGAATGTCATTTGAATTATTAACCGTTTCGCATCCAACATCCGATCTTACTCACCCTTGCATTCTCTTGAGGGATAGGTTATCTGGAAGAAGGAACCTGATCGGTGCCATTCCAGAAGGATTACAAAGAAGATGCAATGAGATGGGATTGAGAGTGTCTAAAGTTGACTCTATCTTCTTAACTGGGTTTTTGAACTGGTCTAAGATCGGTGGACTGCCAGGTATGATCCTAACACTTGCTGATCAAGGGATCACCAACTTGGGAATCTACCATAGTGGGAATAGAATATTGAAGTATATTGTCTCGAGTTGGAGATTTTTTGTGTTCAGATTCGGACTGGATTTGAAAGTTGATGATTTGAATCAAGAATTCAAAGGTGACAAATTCAAGATGACTCCTATCAATATCAAACCTATTGGATACTCAGTTCAAAACGATCATCAAAGCGAGTCAGTAATTTACGCTTATAACAAATTGGATCTAATGGTCAGTGAAATTTTCCCAATGAAATCAAAGAGTCTAACAGGCGGGAAATCGAAAGCCATCTGGAATGTCACCTTACCAAAGACAATCAAAAATGAAAAAGTCTCAACAAGTTGGATTCTACTAGGTGATACTCAAAGAGGTAAGTTTCAAGTTGATATGGCCAAGAAGTTAGGATGTCAAGTTAAACATTTCAGAGATTTATGTAATTTTAAATCAATTACATTGGATGACGGTATAACTGTCATCGAACCTGAACAAGTGCTAGAGCCAAATAAATATTTCCCAGCAATTTTATTCTTGGATATTCCATCGATTAATCATTTACAACCTACACTCTCATATGATTTCGCAAACGAAGTTAAAAATTTTGAGATTAAGAAATATGGTGCGGTGTATCATATGATTGGTGATGATATGAAAGAAATCTTATCAACTCATGAATATCAAACATTTATCAAATCGTTTGGCCCAGACACAGTTCATTTGATCGGATCCAGAGATTACACCCCCAATGCAATCAACTATGAGACTTCATGTAAAGTTTCATTCAAATGGTATTGTATTTTGAAAGATTTCGTGTTGGGTAGTAAATGCTCATATAAACCTAAATTTGAGATTCCTACCGAATTACAAGATTACAAAGTTTATCCAATGGTTTCTGGACAAACTGTTGACTTGAAAGCTGGTCACGAAACTTTGGACATCAATGAGATTGGTAAAAATGGAATTTCTAAGACCATTAATGATTATGAGAAAATTTACGATAATGAAATTCAACCTGTTGGTTTGACCAATCTAATACCTAAGAATGAAGCCATTGATGAATATTTCACAGCGACTAACAAAGAAGTTGATAACCAACAACAGCAACAGGAGAAGAGAAGACTAATAAGAGAAGTTGACCCCAATGTTGATTTGAAAGACCAAGTTGAAACAATCATCTTTGGTACCGGATCTGCACTACCGTCCAAATTCAGAAATGTTGTTTCAAACTTGATTAGAATTCCATTCAAGACAATGAAAGGTACATATACTTTCAGAACAGTGTTTTTAGATGCAGGTGAAAACACACTGGGAGCAATCAATAGATCATTCGATGAAGATGACATCAATACAATTTTCAATGAACTAGGAATGATTTACTTGTCACATTTACATGCTGATCATCATATTGGAATTGCAGCTTTGATTCATAGATGGTTTCAAGAGCAGTTAAAGAAACCGGAATTCAAAAGAACTAAACTTTTCATCGTTGCACCATGGAAATATGACAGATTTATCAATGAATTTGTTCAAATTGATGATGATATAGTTGATTTGAATTATATTGAATATGTTAGTTGCTCTACTTTTGTTAACAAGTTCAACAAGGATATTTGGAATTCTAAAGTTTTTGACATTGAAAAGGTCCCATTGGAATTTTTACTGAAAACACCAACTGTTGCATTAAATTCTGATGAACTTGAAAACTTTGCAAATGAAGAAACCATAAGAATTCGTCAAATGTTCAAACTTTTAAATATATCAAGAATATCTGCATGTTTGGCAAATCACTGCGAGAATGCGTATTCAATTGCAATGGAATTCAAATTGGACCGTGAAGAGACTTTTAAGATTTCATATTCAGGTGATTCAAGACCAAAGCGTAGCTTTGCCATCGTTGGATCAAACTCAGATTTACTAATTCATGAGTCAACTTTGGAGGATGAAAAATATATAGATGCATTTGGTAAGAAGCATTCAACTACATCCGAAGCTGTTCATGTTGGTATCTTGATGAAAGCCAAGAAGATAATATTGACACATTTCAGTCAAAGATATAGATCCTTCACAGGTGCCGAGAAGGTTTATGAACGACTAGCCAATCCATTCAAGTACGCTGAAAAAATTGAAGAGTTATCAGTTATAACAGACCAGCAACAATCAGCTATTGATATTGAAAGTGGGGGCATAGAAGCGGAGGAAGATGGAGAATATGATGACCAGTACCGCCAACTGAATGATGTTGAGATGACTGCTGATGGTTTTACAGAAAGACAAGCTTCTTACAATACCACGAATCCGATAGAATTCAGTGGCAACAACAACCAGAGCACGACAGTTCAAGAAGGAGAAGAAGGGAAGGAGGACTTGCCAGTCCTGCCAATTGAACAAGTGTCGAATATCTTCAAATACATTGGACAGAAGACTGCAACAGAAAACTCCAAAAACATTGAGATAATCTTTGCGTTTGATAACATGTACATTAGATACTGCGATTTTCCAATTCAGAGAAGGCTGTTTGAGCTGGAAGGTGGTAAGATCGAACAGCTTTTCGCAAGTGAGGAGAAGATGGGTGAAACTGATGAACTGGAACAGGAAGTAGATGAAGTTCCATTGACCCAGAAACAGCTGAACCAGAAGAACAAGAACAAACAGAAGCAGAAAAAGAGAAAGCTCAGCAAGAGTGAGTAAGAGTGAGTAAGAGAACATGTATAGTCATTGTAAATAAATATAATAACGGAAAATAGAACATCTATCAATGCAGTATGACGTAACCAGGCACTTCCCCGCAGCTCCTCACGCCACACAAGTTTCCCTCTTTTTCTTGCGGAGGTTGAAATTGGCCCATTGGCCCTTTTCTGATCTGGAGGTTGTTGAAGTTTACTACATGAATCACTGGTTTACTTGGCCATTTGTACACTCAACACACTCAACTATGGATAATCTAACGTATAAAAATACACCTTCACCAACACATGGCTCAAAGTTAGATAAACGCACCTCGTTTGATTACATTGAAACAGTCTACGATGGCGATGACGATGATGATCGTGGCACCCACAACAACGAGAACACCACCGTGTCTGTGGAAGAGTTGGACTCAGATGACCAAGACGATCAACTGAACGATGATGATAGTGATAATGGTGCTGGTGACAAGTACCATAAGAAGAAGAAATACTCTGAGACTCCAACCACCAGCTTGCTTGAGATATTCGAAGGGAGTCGACATGGTTCAGCCGTTTTCTTTTCTGATGATGTTAATGATACTTTGATTGAACAAATTTATAATGATGTTCCAATTTTGAGTACCACAAGTATGGAGACCTCAACTGTTTCTTCTGGAAGTTTTGATGAAGATGATGGAGAGGAAGAGGAGGAGGATAGACATGAAGGAGATGAGGGACAGGGACAGGAGCAGGGATCGATTGATGATCAGTTGAATGGGAATTTTAATTCAATAAATCTCTCAAATTCAAGTTTCAATCTTGATCCCCCTAAGATCAAGGAAACTTATTCCACTGAGATACCAGACTACTATTTGCCAAAAAGATTAAACTATCCGTACCATTCCCCATATGAATTCACGGATGAAGAATTTGATAAGATGAATCATTTTGAGTTTTTGAATAGTTTGCATTTCAAAGAACCTCATTTGTTACCACCTTATTTGAACTCAAATTTATTGAATGATTCCACTTCTCATAACTATAAAACATATCCATATCAATACCAATATTCAAATCATATATACATCAACGATCAATATCGCTATAATATCAATGATTTGAATACAATGGATAAATACTCAACCCACAAACCAACAACAGCCACTCCGAACGGCGTTAAAAAGTCAAAATCAATTAGACAAGAGTTGAAGAAACGGAACTCTGGTAATTCGATAGTATCAAATGGTGATAACAGCAACAGTCTAAAACACTCTGATTATATAGATACTTTACAGAAAGACTTCAGACCAAATCATGTGATGTTGAACCATCTAATTACATGCAACCCTAAGTTGGATGGTGTTATTACTGGGTCTTGTATTCATCGATATTCTGGAAAATTCATTACTCAAATAATGTATTTTTCAATGGATAACCAGGGAGATCAGTAATTTGAATGTTAACTTTTGTAAGGATTTGGTGGGCCAATAATATGCATATATATACAGATATAATTTAATGAATATAGAAAAAAAGTGGTGAAGATACGAGTAGAAGAGCAGGGATTATTCTATCTGATTTTGCATCATCTTCATGAACCAAGAGTTGTAGTTTATTAACAAATGAACACCTAATACATGTAACCTATCTTTTGTCAGCATTCAGGGTACCTGTGTTACCCCAGCGTATTGTCAAAACAGCAATACATTAAACAAACAAGTTTAACCATTGGTAGTTTCAGTTAAGATGAGATAATGATCATGGTTTTACCTTATCATCGATAATATGAGATCGATGTGCCATGTATCTCATAAAAATCTTATTAGATAACTATTCCGGCTACCAGTGTATTAAAGGCATATCTGTACATTCATACAATATTTTATCATCACTACTGATTGTAACCAATTTACTTATATTACTGTATTTAATACTCAATTGAAATTTTATTAGCTAAAGGTAGTATAAAACATCACGTCGAATCTTTAACATGTTCTCTGAGTTATTCCCTTCGATTGATAAATGCCTGCATAGTAGCAGCTTGGTATAGTTCGTTTTGACCCTGACCTGCCAATGAACCAACCTCACCACAAGCAAACCAAATTGGGGAAGTAAGCTTCTCTCATGCTCTTCACGTTTCTCCAACTCATTTAATACCGAGACATAAGATCTGGAATATCTTGTGATCTTTCCTTCAACAAGCATGTTAAAGGCCGTATTTGCCATGCAATCGTTGTATGGCTCATCATTGTTTACTGTGCCATATGCATCATTAGCGTCATCTTCATCGGCATCACCAGCCTCACCAGCCTCACCAGGATCCGAATCCTCAATTTCAACTTTCTGTTTTTTCTTAAGCTTGCTGAAAACCCCATTGAACTTCGACTTCATGTTGGCCATATGAAGCTTTTGTTGTATCATCATGCCGAAGTTTTTAAACTTGGTTGTTTTTCTGGAATTGTGTTTTTGTTGTTGCTGATCTAGCACTAGCTGATGAAGTTGTTGTTGTTGTATTAGCTGTGCTTCAGCTATGCACAATCTTTCCTGAAGTGAACCCACTTGTAGTTTATGTTGTTGCATACGCTGGGTATGTATTTCTTTCAGTTCTTGATTCTCTTCTTGAACGAACATGAGTTCCTCTAGAAGGTCACTGATACTCAGTGCACGTGGTCTTTGTGATTGTTGTGGTTGTGGTTGTTGCTGCGGTAGAGGTAGCCAATGCACTCTTTTGCGTTGTTGTGGTTCGTGCAACACCAGTTTCTCATCTTCTCTAACTTGAAGAGGTCTATTTTGTTGTTCCCTGACTTGAAGAGGTCTACCTTGTTGTTCTGTATCTTCTCTGAGTTGAAGTCGATTTTGTTTTTCTTGATTTTCTTTAAGTTGAAGTCTGTTTCTTTCCAAGACTTCCTTGGACTGAGATCCACCTGGAAGTTGATGAAAGGCATTCCAGGGAGAAATACCCTCTGGATATTTGCCCCTAAGTATAGGATCATCGCAAATGACAGAGCTCATGATTGATTGAAGTAATGGTTAAACTGATTATAATAGTTGTAGTTGTAGTTTTGGTAGTGATTATAGTGACAATATTAATATCAATGCTAGTGACAATAGTAGTGATATTGGTTATAAAGTTACTTGACACAAAGAGAATGATAAAGAGGTAGCAAATATATATCTTGTGCCCAAAAAGACCCGCTCAGGCGCTTAAAAAGACAAACAGCGGAAACCAAAAGTCTGCTTACGTAAAAAGCAAAATGGTTTCTCGGCTTCAGTACTGAGCACTCTATTAATATGTGAGCCATATGACCCGTGCACCAGCAAAATCGGCCAAACCAACGGCGCGGCCCCGCCCCCGGCCAAGACCCCCTCCAGTATCCCACCGGGCAAGCTCTATATTAGCCTCGATACAATCAAAACCCCATCTTTCCCTGCAGGAGAAGTTATCCCCATTCAGTACTAGAAAAGGCCGTCATACCAAAAACTAAAAGCCCACCCAATGTTCAA
>JAJMFV010000053.1:0-15380 GCA_030568425.1 Ambrosiozyma llanquihuensis | reverse complement strand
TAAAAGTGGTCTTTAATCATTATTGATATGAACATTGTCGTTTTTGTTACTATTATTATTGCTAATACAACTGCTACTTTTTCAAACTGTTCTTCTGTTCCAGTTTTACAGTTATTTTCACTTTATACTTTCTTGATCGTTATCCAATTTTTTGACTAATATATCTATATTACAAACAATATGTTACCTTACCTTACCTACTCTTAACCAATCTGTAAATGTATCTTGCCTTGCTTTCTCCCAGTCTCCCCGATGCACAGTTAACAAAGTTGTGGCGCAGTACTGCGGCTCGCCGTCTGTTCAGATAAGAAAGGCATCACTTTATATATCCATGTCCGTGTGTATGCATTGTACTGATTATTTGTACTTGTTGTTGTGCTTTGGATAAGTGCATAAATATGAATCATAAAGCTAGCCAGTCACAATGGGACTAGAAGAAGTGAAACTTTGGATACGGGATGCACATGACAAGCTGATTGAATCCGAACAAATATGCAAAGACACGAACGAGTACATCAAATTGACCTTGCTCAAACTGAACGCAAAAGATGATAAGTTGCCAAGCCTGATATTCAAGTTAGATTCAATAAGACAGCAATTACGGTTGTTGTTGATTATCAAGGATTCAATGGAATTGAGTCGTGATGGAAATTTGGGGCGCTTGAAGTTGTTGAGGGTGGGGCTGGGTAAGGGTATGATCACGTTGGAGAAGGTTGTGGGTTTGTTGAAGTTGACTAATGTTGATGATGCGATAATTGAATTTGAAGGTGGTAGTGGTAATGGTGGTGGTGTTGGACTGAAGAAGTCGTGTTGTTTGTTTGAGTATATATCAGAAGACGATTTGAATGCGTTGTACGATGAGGTTAGGGAGAATACGAGATTGATTGATGAGTTGATTAGCTATGTGAAAATCGATAGTGCTGATGATGATCCAGAACTTGGGATGTTCAATTCGGAAATCGATAGGTTGAACCATGAATTTGAAAAATTAATTGAAGAAATGGACCAATTGAATGGAAAGAATGATGATGACAACAGCGATAATGACGAAGATGAGTTTACTAAACTTATGAATGAAAATAATGAGTTGGAATTGGATATGGTTTCAATATTACAAAGTTTCAATAATCATTATGATCAATGTGTGAAATTTTCCAATATAATAAACAATCAAAATAATAAAACTTTATCAAACGATGAAAAATTGAATAATTTTAAAGTTTTGAAAAATGATATAGATAATTTACCAAATTATTTACTCTACTTGAAAAGCGATAGTGATAGTTTGATCAAAAATTGCAACTTGATACTCTCCAAGATTGATAAGTTCAATACAATTGAAGTCAAAATCAATTCTTTCTTGAAAAATTTGGCTGATTTTAATGAATCAACCTTAAATAAAAGATTGTTAAAATTGAAAGAATTACAAACAGGTTTGGATCAACATTTTGATGATTTCGAAAATTTCAAAATGACATTATCCAACTATATCACCGATTATAATCAATTCATCAGATCATACCATAGTTTGATAGTGGAATTAGATAGGAAAAATCAACTAGTTTCAAAATTAGATTCGCTTGTTGAATCATTCAAGATTCAATTCAATGAATTAATTGATGTTGATTTTCAAAACAAGATTAAATTCCTAAATGATAATGGTGATTTCTTACCGAAAAACTTGATTGATTTCAGAATAATTGATGAAAATTCATCTCCCATCTTGGAATTCAATTTGCAAGTTAACAAGTTGCCTATTGTTCATGAACAAAGTCTCATCGATGCTATTAAATATTTGAAGTGACAAGAAATAAACGTTTATATATATATATACAAGAAAACTGGCTGACATCTTTGTCTCTTTATCTACTCATAATTATCTTCATGTAGTTTGAAATTCGTTAAGATCTCATCCACCGATAAATTCATAATTTTTCTATTGGTTTTAGATCTAATGGCCAACTTACCACTTTCAACCTCTTTGTCTCCAACTAAGATGATATAATTATAACCTTTCATAATGGCATCTTTAGTACGCAATCCAATTGTTTCTGATCTCTTATCAACATCAACGAAAAACTCATAGTTTGTGAATTTGTTAGGAACTTGGAAATCGTCATTTGTTTCATTGTTGCATAGTTTCTTTTGAATCTTCTCGGCCATTTCAACATGCGTGGAGTTGATAGGCAATATGATTGCCTGTCTTGGAGAAAGCCAGAATGGCCAATTCCCATTGTAATGGTCGATTAACATTGCAAAAAATCTTTCCACCGATCCGAATATTGCTCTATGAATCATAATTGGAGTTTCTTGTGTGCCTGATTCGTTAACAAAGCTCAATTTGAATCTTTTCGGAAGTTGGAAATCTAATTGGATTGTGGCAACTTGATGTTCCTTGTTGAAGTTATCAGTTAGTTTGACATCAATCTTTGGACCATAAAATGCACCATCACCTTCGTTTATCTCCCATTTGTCAATACCGACACTTTCATTCAATGAGTTTGATAATTGGAGCTCAGCTTCTTGCCAATCTTCAATTGAACCGATGAATTTATCCTCCGGTCTAGTGGATAGCAACATCTTATAATTATCGAATCCGAATATAGAATAACATAATCTGATCAATTTTAAGCATTGATCAACCTCACTTTTGATCTGTGACGAAGTACAAAATATATGGCCATCATCCTGATGAAATCTTCTGACTCTAGTCAACCCAGTCAATGCACCACTTGACTCATTTCTATGCAACGATGACCAATCGCTGAATCTAATAGGCAACTCATTATGTGATCTTGCAAATCTATCAAAGATCAAACAATGGCCAGGACAATTCATGGGTTTTAAGCCGTACAAAGTATTCAGCTCATCCTCATCTAGCTTACTCTTGTCGTTGGACTCAACTTTGAACATGTCATCTTTGTAGTTGTCCCAATGTCCGGAGGTTTCAAATAGTTCTTTCTTGTACATCAAAGGTGTGATGACTTCGTTGAAACCCTGCTTTTCTTGCTGTAGTTTCATGAACTTTATAAGCTTGTTGAATATTCTTGTTCCGTGTGGTAAGAAAAACACAGAACCCGGTGAGTTTTGGTCAATCATGTATAGCTCTTGTTTCAATCCAATTGTTTGATTTGCAATTGATGTTGATTGTGGTTGTGTTGGGGTATGCGTGTGACAATGTGTGTGTGCGTGTGCATTTGAGAGTGGGCGACCACTCCACAATGATCTTCTAATCATCTTTGATAGCATCATGTTATTGAGCTTGGTATAGTGGTGATATGAAAACGGAGGGTGATTTACACTAGTACACATAACCACCTTTTTGTCTATCAAATTTGGAAATTCTTTTGGGTGCTCGATGCTCCAGCGATCAAAAAAATAAAAAGTTCCAAGATTTGAAGATTTGAAGATCTGAAGAAATCATATAAGTATTGAATAACTCTGATCTTACATTTATTTATATCTACTTTCAGTAGATTATAGGCATTTGTAATGCTGAATATGATAAAATTATTATGATATGTATGTACAATAAAATAAGGCAAACAAGAAATAGGAGATTGGAAGAGATAAATATTAGAAAGTTCAAAAGAAAAGTAAAAAACTGGAGAATCATCAATAGACATAAGGCGGACGGAGTGATTGGTTAACAACATCCATGTTAAAACGCAAACAAGGAAAATGGAAGGAGAAAAGAAATGTCAAGAAGAAGGACAAAAATGTGGGGAAATGGCAAATGGGAAATGGGGAATGGGGGGAAATGTTCATAATTAACAGTGACCACTAAATCAGTTCAATCATTCATTTCTTTGATTCTTCTTCCAACTGTTTCAATTTAAATTGTCTGGCCATCTCTGCTCTCTTCAATCTTTCTTTCATTTCATCATCTCTTCTTTCCAATTCTTCAATCCAAAGATCCTGTCTCATCTTAGCCTTTGCAATGGCCAAATCTTCTTCAGTTTTACCCGGATGCATGTATTCTCTTTCATAGTAGTATGAACCTGCCAACAAGGCCAAGATGGTGAAACCTTGTAAACCAACTCTCCATCTGAACCAAACCTGCGCACCTTTTGGATCACCGGTTCTGACACCTTTTGCAGCCAATGCAACAGCTATAACTGTACCTATACAACCCAATGGAACCAAAGGTTGTTGTTTGGATCTGTACAAGATTTTTTCAAAAGATGTGAGTCTATACAATGAAAAGATATGGCAACCTGTGTGTTAGTAAACAGCAACGGGGTCTGAAAGGGGTTTGGTACCGGTCTACGCCAGTAAGAAGATGCCAACATACTCATCAAGAGGGTTTTCATCGAAAGATGATGGGAAGTTTTGTGATGCCATTTCGTGAATACTTTGTGGAGCTGGTATATAATTGATATGTAGTGGATATTGAATTGCAATCAACTCAGATGGATGTACCCAACTCAACTCCTTAGAGAAAGGGCAACTCTCTCTCTTTAAAAGACGAGACAAAATTTGCGCGCATTTTCCGAAGACCAGAGAGCGAGAAATCGACGCGAAACACGGAGTCGATCGACGCGTGCTCAGTTCCCGCTTCTGACAAAGCTGTAATCCTTGGGACTTATCACCAGTCCTTTACCCTTGATGGCTCCTCTGTACATCGTTTCAATGATATCGATCAACTCTTGTGAGTCACCCAATGGGAAGTTCAGCTTGTTGTTGTTACCGGTTCCAAAATCACACATCATATGCTTGTTTCGGTAAAAGAACATCAGCGTCATGGGGTCGAACAACTCGTACATCTCGTTGAAGTCGGTAACTTGACTGTTATCACATAGATAGATGACAGCAAATTGGGATATCTTCTCACTGATCTCGAATAAGATCTCATCCATCAACATACAATCTCGATCCTGATCTTTTCCAAACCGTATAACAACGATTCTGTCATCCTCAGAAAGAATTGCCTGGTCAACGTGCCATCCTGTTTTCAAATGTGGTAAGAAGATGGATCCCATATTGCAAGTGTATGATTCTTTAGATTGATGTCTCTAATAATCTAAATAAACAAGTTAAAGTAAATGGACTAAACTAATGTATATCGCATCAACAAAGTGAAACCCTATAATTAAGAGAAACTGAAAAGAAACTTGAAACTGTTTTGACAATTCGCTTAACAAAAAAATAAAAACACAGTAGTTTGAAAAGGGGAAAATATTAAAGAGAGAATTGCCCCCGATGACCCACACAAACTGCACAAACTAGAAACAGCTCCACCCATATATCCTTCAATCACAATGTTCAGAGTTGGGATCTTCTTGAATCCAGTCAAATTCAAACTACCAAGTGTGAACAACACCATAAGAAGATCATTCTTCACAAGTCCCAACAACAAGTTCAAACCACTTGGGTTTGGCAATCTCAGATTCAACTATAACCAGCTCAAAAACTATGCCACTCACAATCAACTGTCCAATGCATTGAGAAACAACAGTCAAAGAAGAAGATTTGGGTCTCTGTTGGTTCCAACTGCTTTTGCATTCGGATTTTCATCAGCCTGTTTCTTGATCAACCCAACCTTGTTCCGTTCAACGCCGTTGAAATATTTCGAAAGAAACCCAACCCATTTAATATACACCATAATTGGGCTAAATTTCCTTGTCTTTGGATTATGGCAAATTAAATACTCAAATATGAAGCTTTACCGTCTCTTGAACGATTACTTTTTACTGAACACCACCAAATCAATGAGACCTAGTAGTTTCAAAACTTGTGTCTCAATGCTTGGATCATCCTTCTCGCATATGGAATTCTTCCATATCCTAATGAACATGGGTTGTTTGTATTCATTTGCAACCAGTCTAATCAACATTCTTGGCCCTGCAAACTTCCTCTCGTTGTATTTATCTTCAGGGGTGTTCTCATCCCTGGCTTCATTGTATTTCGGTGGACTGGCGGCAGGTGCAGGTGGTATGTCACTAGGTGCCTCGGGTGCTGTTTCTGGCATTCTTGCCACATTCACAACCTTCTTCCCAAAGGCAGGTGTTGGTATCATGTTTATACCGATTCCGGGTGGTGCCCAGATGGCATTATTAGGTTTTACCGTGTTTAATTTGGCTGGTATGGTTTTCAAATGGGGTTCGTTGGATTACGCTGGCCATTTGGGTGGTACTCTGTTCGGTGTTGCCTATGGATATTGGGCTTTAGATAAGTTACAAAAGACAAGAAAGAGATATGGATTTTCATGATCATTACATACTCATACAAGTTTGTAGAAGTTTATACAGTTTATTTATATACAGTTTTTCATGTAATTAGTTTCTTCAAAGCGACTCATGTTTTCCGCACTTTGCACTTTGTAAAATTAACACAGCATTTAAGACAACTCCAACACAATTTGCCATCTTTGCAACCAGACAGTCGAATAATTGACCTTATCAATTCCTATTCCGAGCAACATTAAGATGCCATACTCACATCATTCCCATTCAGGCGACTATGTGTCACATGCAGTCGACTCCTTAGAATCTATAGTCGACCATGCGCTAAAGATGAACTTCAAGACCTTCTGTTTAACTGAACATGTCCCAAGATACTCAAATGACTTATTGTACCCTGAAGAACTAGCAAAAGGCTACAGCTATCAGAACTTGATCACCAATTTTGAGAATTACTATGAGCACGCTTTGAAAATCAAACAAAGAGTCAATAGCGACTTGTCAAATCGTACCAAGATTCTGATTGGCTATGAAATGGAAGGTGGGATAAGTGATGAATATTTAAAACAGTGTAATGATTTCAGAGTGAATTATAAACCCGATGTTGTGGTTGGTTCGGTTCATCATTTGAATGGAATTGATATTGATTTCGATAGAGAGACATGGTTAAGATCTCAAAAGAACTTAGGTTTAAGTTTGAAAGATTTCTTCAAAGAGTATTACAATGTGCAGTATAATATGCTGCTAAGCGTGAAGCCTGAGATAGTAGGACATTTCGATTTGATTAGATTGATGAGTGATGGATTACATGATAGATGTGATGTTACGGGCAAGTTGTTGAAGGATATAAATATCGAGTCCGATTGGCCTGATGTCTGGTGCTTGATCGAGAGAAATTTAGAGTTGATCAGTGAACAGGATGGACTGATTGAATTCAATTCAGCAGCAATTAGAAAAGGTTGGTCAACTCCTTATCCAAAACCGGAGATTGTTGATGCTGCAGTCAGAAAAAACTGTAAGTTTTGTTTGAGTGATGATTCTCATGGTATCAAACAGGTTGGTTTGAATTATGAGAAGGTTTTGAAGTATCTGATTGGCTTAGATGGTAAGATTGATTATATCTATTTCTATGATTTGAAAGATGACGGAACAAAATTCATCAACAAGGTTTCAATCGATGAGTTGAAGAGGGATGAGTTTTGGAACAACTATACGTAGTTTCCGATACACAGGACATATAAACCAACATGAATATTTTCACATCAAAGCGTAATAGCCAGTAAGTAACAAAGAATAGAGTAAACACATTCATGGCATTCATGACATCCATGACATTCGTGTCGAACTTGGCACGGTCCATTCACCCTTTCAGCGTACACATTTTCACTTCACTTTTTATCACCGACTTTTCCACTCAAAAAAATTGTGAGTTCCTTCCGAAAGAGGTTTTTTTCTATCTGAAGACAAGCCAATGGCTCGTTCTAATCCTTACTTCACCTTTTTGTCCCACAATCAATATTTGCTTCTTGATGGGTGTATATACATGCTAGTAGATATCCCTTCTCACTTCCATATACCGACCCCCGGAGGATCACTCAATATACACACCCACACATACACTGTGCCTCTCTCTGTCCCTTCCCTCCCCCTCCCCCGCATATCCTATAACTGAACATGTCATCTTCTACAAGCCAGGCATCTTCAAAGCTCCAGTCAAAGAGACGAATAGTCCCTACAGAAAATAGAAAAAGAGCGTTATTTTCTTGTGATCGATGCAAGCTACGAAAGACAAAATGTAAAAGAATACAAAACAACGATTTAAAATACGATAACATAACACCTTGTGGTCAATGTTCAAAAGCTGGTGTTTCTTGTACAACCTCAATACCCAGAAAGAAACGATTTTATGGTCCCGTTGAAAATATAAGCTTGCATTACAAATGTCTATTGGCTTTGATAACAGGTTTGTTTCCCGAAAAGGATGTCTATAGTATTGAGGAGTTGATTGAATTGGGTAAATCATTCAAGTTTGAAATGCCATCGATTGATTCCAACGAAGAGATTCAAGGCTTGAAGTTGCCTGAGTATATCTCTGATGATGATGAAAACAACAATGGCAACAAAACCAAGAACAATGACGATGATAATGATAATAATAATAATAAAAGTAACGATGATGATAAACATAAACACAAGCACAAAAAATTAAAATTGGAAAACTCAAGTGAAGGTGTTCTAATGGCTGTTGATGATGAGCCGAAGAATAGCATCAAAACTGATGATACTACCACAACTATCATTGCTAACGATGACAATGACAATGATGATGATCAAGATGACGAATCAGATGGACAGTTAACTATGGTTGCAAGAAAACCAGTAGCTCCTATTTCTAAACCAACAGATTCATCGATCACACCATCTGTTGAACATGAACAGAAAAAACTGATCGACAACAGCAACCCTCCAAAACTTCCTCCAAACATAAAAATCAGAACAAACGCAAATTATGATAGTGAAAGATTGATTATGGATAGGTTTGGACATACACACTTCATTGGTAATTTTGGTACAGCATCATTACTTAATGGATTATGTGACATTATCATCAAAAGATCCTACAATAACATGAAACCTCCAACTTCAACTCAGGATATTAGAGATAGTTCTGTGCAGACCATTACTTCAGAAAATGAACCAGTTTACCAATATCCTACACATTTATACAACTTGGATGCAATCAATATCAACCGATTCCCACTAATCAACTTGTTGAAAAAGGAAGAAGCGGATCAATACGTCAAGGTATTTTTCGAAAAGGTTCATCCTTATTATTTTATCTTTATCAGATCAAAATTCGATGTCAGATATGATATATTTTGGGACGAAATCGGCAAGACAGATAAACAGAATGATGACTCAAGTACTCAAATGAAAATTAGCTCAGCGGAGATTTGTTGTGTTTATATGGTTTTCATATTGGGTAGAAGGTTCCAAGAATTTTCAAATCCTCAAGATTTGCCAATACATTCAGACTTGGACAATGAGTTAGTTGGTCGATACATTGACATCATCAAATTATCACTTTCGGATATTGTCTTGACTCCAACTATCGATGGAATCAGATTGTTGATTTTGTTTTCCGTTTATTTGTCAAGTATCAAAGTTAGAGAAAGTGGTTATTGTTTGATGCAGATGGCTGCAATTCAATCCAAAAGTTTAGGGTTGCACAGAAAATTCATCGTTAGTAAATTCACCGATGACAGAGCAGATGAGATGAAAAGAATATTGTTTTCCTTGACTAAGTCGGAAACAACACTCTGCTGTTCCCTGGGTAGAGCAAGTGCTATTCCATGGGAAGAAATTGATATTGATTTACCGCTTTTGAATGATGTTAAGGATGAGTTATTCAAAACTTACTATTTCGAAAGTGTGAAATTAACAATCATCATCTTTGAAATTTTAGACTACAAGAAGAAAACTCAAAAGGAGCCACTTTCTCTGATAAGTATTGAAAAAGCTCTCACTTTCCAGAAAAAATTGGAAATATTTTGGAGCAGACTTCCTGAAAACTGGAAAGACTATAAATCATTACCAATTAAAAGATACAAGCCAAAACTTCATATTCAATACCATTATTATTTTATCACGTTAACATTGCCAATTTTCTTGAACATTGTTAGTACACAAAATATCGTTGTCAAGAAAGATGATCCAATAATGTCATTGTTAGTCAATGGTATGAAATCTGCATTTAGAACAGCAGAAATAGTAACATACACGGATTCAAATGGATTTTTCAATGGAACAATTTACTATGATGTGTTTTATTCATACAATGCAATCATGGCTTTAACTTTGACTTACATACTTTTCAAAACATCACAAAGTTCAAAAAATGGTAAGAGTACGATGGATCTAGATTATTTGCAGAAAGAACATAACATAACTTTTTCAAGCCTATTGTATTCCATTAATTTGATCAGGAAATTGATATTGAATAATCTGCATAAGATTGATGGTACAATGAGAAGAATCAGTGATATTATTGAAACTTTGTTGGAAGATCTTGGTATCATTCAATTATTGGTTAAAGAATTCAATGCTCCTTCAAGCAGTGTTAGAATGATTGAAGATAAAACTGAAAGTGGTAAAACAAGTGTTACTGCTCATATCCCTGGCTCTCATAGAAAGATTAAGTTAAACTGGAATCATGAGAAGAGAGACAAGAAGGAGAAAAAGAGAAAACAATCTTCGTTTGAGAATACTGAGTCAGAATCAATGGCAAGTAATGGTACAGCTACTGTCTCGTCCAATGTTCCTCCAGTTGGAACTTTCATGCCAGATGCTATTCCAAAAGCTGATACCAACAGCATTCTACCTGCAGCATCTCAAACAGCTACACATTTCGCATCCGCTACCGGAACAAATGGACATTTACCAACTTCACAATCATTTTCAATGTCACCGCTAATTCAACAAGCGCAATATAGCTCATCGGACAAATTGTTCACTTCAAAGTCTCAGAACCCACCATCTCGAAGAAGTTACAGCTCATTATTCGAGAATTTCAGCAGATATTCATCCTCGAACAGTTTGAGCAACTTGAATCAAGCAAGACATTCGCAACAAGACTCGCAATTGGGTGGCAGAATTGATTCTTCAAATACGCTATTGAGATCATCAATGTCAGTGACTTCCAATCAAGGCATGAATATATCTGATGGAGTGTCCGATATGCCATTGCAAGGAGGACTCGTGGAGATGCCCTCATTTGCAAACAATTCACCCGACCAACAGAGACTACTATTGGATGACGATACAGCATCCCCGGAATCAACTCCTTCCAGTGGAGTCAGTGCAAATATCAACGATATCTTAAGTTCGATGGCTATCAACAATGAGTTGATGGATGCTTTGTTTGGGTCAGAGCTACTCAGCACGGTTTCTAGTCAGGGCAACATGAGCATCAACCATGCCGGTGACACCAATGGTAACGATCACGATCGTAATAATAGAGGTAGTAGTGGCAGTGGCAATCCTTACAATGACCCTAGTTACAGATATTGAATAAGTTGTAAAACAAAAAAATCGAAACATTCGTTATTCGGTACTGTTCCTGTTTCTATCCATCCATCTTTCCTTCTTTTCTCTAAATTTTTTCGGTATACAACTATGTACATTATACATCCACCCCAAAACGCTTTCAAATCCATGTTCATCCAAGAACAAATCCATGTAAAATCACAAGTGGTCTGATTACAACGACAGAGAGTAAATCTTGTGTAAATTACACCCAAATACAACCAACCCCATCTCCATTCAGTGAAAAAACACCACATACTGCAAAGGTGGAATAATCGAACCACTCAGAACCACCAAAACAGCAACCCCTTCAGCAAGAAACACACGCACACATCAGAACACCCAAAACGGGGCAAAAGTTGCCTCCGCAATCCGGCACAGGGCTGCGCAACCGCGCTCGCTCTGATTATCTTTCCCCTTTTGGGAAACTCTCTCGATAGCCAGGCATCCTGCTTCCTCTGGTTAAATATCAATGGCATTGCATCTCATCGGAAAGTTGATCTGTGTTTGTGTTTGCTGGTTATTCCTTTGTCTGGTACAGATAGACAGCTAGAAAACTGAAAAGACTTTCAAGTATATATCACAACTATTATCTTGCAAACTCATCATTATCAAGTGACAACTCTCTCAAAATAGTCTGAAAAGGTGATAAATAAAAGCGAAAGGTAGCAAGGAATTTCACGATAAGAGCATACATTTCCGAGACTACTTGAACACACATAGTCAAACACATAAACGCACACACACACACATAAACACACATATACAAATATGGGTCACGATTCTACAAACTTGTTTTACTTGCTTGGAGCAAGTACTGCAATTGGAGCATCGCTATATCTATCCAAAAATTACCTCGCAGGCTATTTCCAACCAGATTCATTAAAGGTTAAGGTCCCAGCCGCCAAGGGAAAATACCACACTGACCCTGATGCACCACCTCCTGAACCAACTCCTTTGTATATAACTCCTCAAGAAGTTGAAACCAGAGATGATAGACCTTGGAGACCTTTCAGATGGCCATACCATCAAACCATGTCTATCTTCAAGTTGGACGTGAATCATTGGTTAGATATGGATAAATATTACATTGATTATATCAAGGAGAAGCAAAGAGTTTATCATACTTATGGTAAGGATAATACCGACTGGTTGCCAGGTTCAGAAGATGCTTGTTTGGAATTAATGGAGATGGTCAAGAATCATATGACTAAAAGATATCCTCTATTGTTTACATCCGAAGATGATTATGTTCATGTTAAGAACGAGTGTACCGGTGAAATTTTGGATTTCAGTTTACCACTAAAGGAACATCCATTGGTTTATGTTTCTAAAATGGCAAAGGAAGATTTCTACATTGTTTTGAAAGATGAAGATGGTGTTCATAGATTAATGGCTGCAGCTGTTCCATTTCCAGGTGGATCATTTGGTATTAAGTATAAGCTAGGTAAAACATTGGATGTTATCCATACCGAAGTTCCATATTATGAAACTAAATTGAAGCCATCCATGGAAAAATGGTTTTCAAAGATGGCTCCTGCAGATTTGGTCGAAAGAGCATCTTGGTACATATCATGGGATCACAGATTATTGTTAAACAATGTTTATGCATTAAAAGAAGGTGATAAGGTTGATAGCTCCATCCAACCAACGGAATTCAACGTTAGAGTTGAAAGACAAACTTTGAGAAGATTACCTAGATCAAAGGCTATCATCTTCACAAACCATCCTGTCTTTTATTCAATTGATGAAATGAAAGATGAACCTATGATTCCTTCCTTGATCAGAAAAATTATTTATGAAGCCCCAGAAGGTATCTGTAAATACAAGAACTTTGATACATTCAGAGATCATCTCTTACCTTACTTGGATGAATTGGTTCAAAGACAAATAGATATGGGTTTGATAACCGAAGATACTCCTCTTAAAACATTGCCAACTTATCCATTTGCTGAATTTTTGAAAGATTCGGATGCAAAGCAAGGTTGGGCAAATCCAAAGTACCCAAGAAATTATTCAGAAAAGTTGAACTCTGAGATTAAGGATGGTGTTAAGATGGAACAAGAAACTTACTCTAGAGTTGAAGCTGGTGTGAACCCATTCAGTACAGCATAAATAAACTTCCATTTATTCTGCTGTTATAGAACCATTTGATTCATCCGTTCTTGAAATGTTATTGCATTTCATAAAAAATTAAGTTGCATTTTTTTACCCTGTTGCAACCTTTTTATTATCTAAAATTTTCACTTTTCTTGGTTTTGTTTGATGTTCGATGTTTAGTTTTGTTTAGTTTTATGTTTATGTTTTAATTATTTCGTTTTTCTTTTCGCTTTCCTTCCTTATTTCTTCTATAACTTATTTACTACTGCAAGTCAGCTTTATATAAATTCAGCAATAATATTTGGTATTGAACCCTTCTCGTACTCCGCTTGGTTTTTGTGCTCTGGATTCTCATACTGTTGTCAATTTGTGTTCTTACTAACTACATATTATGGTGGTTTATAGTTATGAATTGAAAATTATTGTGCATATTAAAATTAGGTTGTTATAAATATTGAAGAAGTTCTTGCTTCTTCTCAATTAGAGCTATTCATCAGCTTTTGTAAAACGCCAATATCTTGAATGACTTTGAGAACTTCAGATTTAGGAACGTTTGAAGAAACTTTGTAGTAGCCAAATGATATATTATTGTTTGATTTTGATTTGGTTGGGCTGCTGAAGGTTGAATTTTTCGAAAGAGATGTGAAATTAACCAATGAGTTAGCCTCCAATGAGCCCAATACTTCTAAAAACTCTCCTCTTTTCAATGCTCCTATAGTTTGATCAATTTTACCAACTCTAGTTGAATAAAATTCAAAAAATTGATTGATTGAGGCTGAATTAACATTTGATTTCTTTGGTGACTTGATTTTACTTTTTAGCATGTTCTCTAATTCAGCCTGGTTATGCTCCTCATACTTGATAACAGAACATAAAATGGCCTTCTGTTGCAAATTTAAAATCTTTAGCTTCTCGGCATAGTTAGTACTGAAAGCAGAATTGCAAACTTTGGCAACTTGAGAGATCATAACCTTCGGCACACATTCAATGTTCTCCATCTCGTGACTCGATAATTTACTTTTCACGGATTCCTCTGTTATCTCAATGGCTCTGTATATTATATCAAATGCTTTTCTTAGATCACCGGTGTTGGCGGCCGCTTTTTTGGAGCAAAGCTGAATTGCAGCAGGATGAACAATAGGTGGGAAAGGACTTGCATTAGTTTCTGTTGATGATTTCTTTAGTGAATTTAATTTGAAATGAATAATTTGCTTTATTTGATCTGCTGTGTAAGGGAGAAATTGAATCAAGGTTGGATTTATTCTATTAGCTCTTAGACGAGGTAGAAATCTATCTGTTAAATCCAAGGCATTTGCAATACCTATCAACAAAATTTTGGTTGTTGAGAGCTTGCTCTGGTTGAGGTTAGAACAACAAGAAAAGAGCTCAAATAAGATTTGTTGACTCTTTGTGACGACGTTATCAAGCTCATCCAATACTAAGATTATCAGATCTGTACCTTTACAGAACGATAGTGACTCTAGTATCTTCTCTGAGCTACTTCCCGATGGAGGAAGTTCGTTGAAGATTTGTTTGTAAATTGCTGAAAACAAGTCTTCAGGTTTGGAGAGTCTCATACAGTTGATCTTCACTAGTTGAAAACTTCTCTTTGTCGTTTCATTTATACTTATTGTATGATTTGCGGATGAAGAGCTCTGACTCTCGGTAGTCATTGAGTGCAATAACGAGTTCACTTGTGCTGTCTTTCCTGACCCTGGAGGTCCTGATATATAAATTGAAGATGATGTCATATCTTTAAGTGAATCATCTATAAGTTTTTTCAGTAAAGTTGTTTCCTTTTCTCTACCTGGTAATATGTAACCTGATTCATCAAAGATATTTTTAGAGCCACGCATGAATAGCTGTTTGGCTTTTGAATAAGCAGAATTATTGTGGAATTCTAACTTTCTGGACACGGAATTCAAGTTGACTGCTGTTTTTGGATATACATCATCGTGGGTTGGTGTAAGGAAAGGGTTTACTGGTGAGGAGGATTGAGGATCTTGAATGTTC
>JAJMFV010000052.1:0-15908 GCA_030568425.1 Ambrosiozyma llanquihuensis | reverse complement strand
GCGAAACTTTACCACCAGTGGATATCCAATGATCGATTCTAACTTTGCAATTCTCAAACGAATCTGGTTCAGGAATTGAGACATGGTGTAGAATACCTGGCGATGGTGCAAAGTCCTTTATTGGATTTTCAGCGTATATTCTAACCTCAATTGCATGACCATTAGGGATTTCAACATTTTCTGAATTGTAGTTAAGATTTTTTTTCAACAGTTCAAGAGGAATACCAGAATTGGAAAGTTCACAATCAGCTTGCTTCAGCATGAAATAAACTAAGTCAACATTGTAAACCATCTCGGTGATACCATGTTCAACTTGAAGTCTAGTGTTCATCTCTAAGAAGAAAAATTCACCAGTTTCATCATCAACTAAAAACTCGATTGTACCTGCAGATTTATAGTTGACACTTTCAGCTAACCTTTTGGCACAAGAGGTTAATTTCTTTCTCAAGTCATATTTGGCACCTAATGTCTGCACAAATGGACTTGGTGTTTCCTCGATGACTTTTTGATGACGACGTTGAATTGAGCATTCTCTTTCACCAAACGTAACAACGTTTCCCAAACCATCACCAAAAAGTTGAATCTCAATATGGCGACCACTCTGGATGTACTTCTCAGCAAAGACACCAGTGTTTGCAAACAACGAGGCTCCTCTGGAGGTGACTTCTCTGAAGTTGCCAATAACCTCATCTTCATGGTAACAGGTTTTAAGACCCATACCACCACCACCGCCTGTTGCTTTCAAAATAATAGGATACCCGATCTCATTGCATGCTTTCAATAACTCTGTCTCATCCGTAATCAATTCTGTACCTGGAACAACGGGAACATCACAATCAACGGCAAGCTTTCTAGCACGATGTTTCAATCCAAATTCTTCAACGGATTTTGCAGTTGGACCAGCAAATGAAATTCCATTTTGATGAAGGAGACTTGCAAATTCAGAGTTTTCAGAAAGGAATCCATAACCAGGAACCACAACATCTGCTTTTTGATCTTTGGCAATGTTGACAATTTCATGCAGATTGATGTATGCTTGAGCTCCGATTCCAGTTAAGAGAACTGATTCATCTGCTTGGCTGACGTGCAATGATTCCAAGTCTTCTTTTGAATAGATTGCAATTGATGTCAATCCGTGATCTTTGCATGTCTTGATTATACGGCATGCTATTTCTCCTCTGTTTGCAATCAAGACTCTCTTGATACTAGAAAAAGTATCGGTAGTCATCATTCAGTAAAATGTCTTTGCTTTGGATGGCTAGTTTTGCAAATTGGCCTATAACACAGGTGGATTTAGTTTTTGAAAATGAAATCAAATGATAAGTTGGAGAAGTACAAGTTCAATTCAATGGTATTCAAAAGCTACAAGGAAATACACTAAGTTCTACATCTTAGCCAATACCCCAATTACACGCCCTACTCACCAATTCATCAATCAAGTATAAGCACTGAACTATAGCATATCATAGAAGAACAGTCTTCAATCCGCCAACAATCCCCGTTCACTCGGTCCGATAAGAACATGTTTAGCGGGTCTACAGCAAGACCAAACAAGCAATTCCGATCATAATACGTAACCTAATCAATTGGATCAGATACAACACCCGAGCTCCCAATGACTCCAGGTTCCACTATTGTTTCCAATGTAACCTTTCATATCGGCGCACTTCATGATCAGTGTGGCAAGTTGTATTTGGGCTGATTTCTCCTTTGCGTAATGTTGATAAGGAGCTTTTCCGGACTTTGAAAAATTGATTTCCGGTCGGTGGAGAGGAGCGGCGTAGCGTGTCATTTATAATAGGGAAAGCGATCTGGGCCATTCTGTTGTTCTTTGGCGCTTAGATTGATTTTCTGAAATTAGCATGGAGTAGTAAGTTGATGGGTTGAGGTTTGATCGTGATGATTGGGTATTTGCGTATTGTGATGTTATCTATCTTTTGACTATTGTATGGGAAACTGTTTCCGTGTCTTTGTTTCGGCGTGAGATTTTGGAAAGTTCAATTCATAGCGGGTATTCAATCGAATGATTTTCTAATGGTTTGAATCGTGTCTTATTAACGAGGTCAAAAATTGCATATATCTAGTCTACGATCCATCACACATTCGACAACTACTGATATTGTAACTAGTCGCTACGTTACTCAAACAACTCAATCAATTATATAATCACTTTAATCAAGCAATCAATCAATCAAGTTTATCAATTATATCAACTTATTTATTATCTCAAGCGAAACTGAAGATGACTGCAGCTGAAGATGGAACATTCATCATATTTTCCAAAGGCACAGGATATGGTATAATCATTGGTGTTGGAGCAGCCTTTGCATTGGGTATGATCACATTAACCTACTTATTAAGCAAATACATGAACGAAGTTCAAGACTCAGAAATGCTCTCAACTGCCAAAAGATCCGTCAAGACTGGTTTAATCGCAAGTGCCGTTGTCTCATCTTGGACAATTGGTTCAACTTTATTATTATCATGTACTGATACATACGAGTTAGGTATCTCTGCAGCATGGTGGTACGGTGCTGGTGCATGTGTTCAAATTATCATATTTGCCGTTGCTGCTATTGAATTGAAAAGAAAGGCTCCAAATGCGCATACTTTCCAGGAGATTATTCGTGTTAGATATGGGGCGCCTGCTCATCTTACCATGTGTTGTTATTCTTTTTGCCAACAATTGTTTTATACTGCGAATTTGTTGATCAATGGTTCTGCTGTGTTTGCTAGTATTACTGGAGTCAACAGAGAAGCTGCAGTTGTATTGTTACCTTTATTTGTTGTCTTATATACCTTGATGGGTGGTATCAAAGCTACGTTTTTAACCGATTGGACACATGTTGTGATTATTTATGTGATCATGATGGTTTTCTTGTTTAAAGTTTATGTTACATCGGATGTCATTGGTTCACCTGGTAAGATGTATGATTTATTAGTTGAAGCAGGAACCAAGTATCCAGTGAGTGGTAATTTGAAAGGATCATTATTAACTTTCACTTCAGTCAATGGTGGTTTGTTTGGTTTGATTTTGTTTGGTGCGGGTTGGGCAGCTGCTGTTGATTCACAATTATTTCAAAAGGCAATTGCTGCTGATCCAAAGGGTGCATTGATGGGTTACACTTTAGGTGGTCTATGTTGGTTCACTTTACCTTATGCATTGGCTACTACTATGGGTTTAGCATGTAGAGCATTGGAGGGCACACCTGGTTTCCCAACGTATCCAGACAGACTATCAGCAGAACAAATTTCCAATGGTTTGGTTCTTCCAATTTCAGCATATGCTATCATGGGTAAAGGTGGTGCTGGTGCTGTTTTGGTTATGGTTTTCATGGCATGTACAGCTGCATTTTCATCAGAAACAGTTGCTGTTTCATCTCTTTGGACTTATGATATCTACAAAGCATACATCAATCCAAATGCATCTGGTAAGAAGCTAGTCATGATGACACATATTGGTGTGGTTTCATTTTCTGTGATTGTTATTGCATTGGCCATTGGACTTGGACGTGCCAATTTTGATGTTTCATTCATCACCACCTGTATTGGTATCATTGTGAATGTTTGTATTGTTCCAATGGGTTGCACATTATTCTGGAAGAAAATGTCAGGTTTTGCAATGGTTTGTTCAACTACTCTATCCACATGTATTTCTGTTTCTTGTTGGATTGGGTATGCTTACTCTCAGGCCAAGACTGTGACTTTGGCATCATTGTCTACATACAGTGCATTAGCAGCTGGTAATACACTTGCCATTGGTGTTCCTGTTATACTTGTGCCAATATTTGTTTGGATCAAGCCAGCCAATTTTGATTGGGAAGTTTGGAAGACAGATATCAAGCAAGCTGATGATTCTGAATTTGATAAAGAGAACGGCTTAGAAAATGTTTTAAGTGGTGAAGAATTAACAGAGTTGGTCATTGAGAAGGAGAGACTAGAGGATGTGGAAATGATTAGAAAGAGAAATATTGGATTTGTTATAATCACCGTTTTTGTGTTATTCTTCCTTATCTTGTTCCCTATTCCACTTTATGGAACACACTATATTTTCTCAAAACCATTTTTCAGAGGGTATATTATTGTTACTTTTTTATGGGTGTTTTTCTCAGTTGGAGTTGTTACAGTTTATCCAGTTTTCGAGAGTGCTGGAAACATAAAGAAATTCTTTATGAATATTATCAATGGAAACAAAGATGGAAAGAAGCTTTACAGTGAAGAGACCATTGAATATGTTACCAGTATCACTTCTAAGAAGGTTGCTGATGAGAAACTGCTTGACACTGTTGTTAGAGTTGAAATGGACAAAGAGAGTGCCAATACTACGTAATTTGAACGTCATTCTGTAGTGCTTAATTTTATGAATTTTTCTTTTTCTATCTTATTCTTTTTCCCTTCCCTCTTTTACAATATTATCTGAGATGATACAGTATGCATAAACAAGTCATATACTTTAATGAAAAAGGGAGGCTTGAACCCTTTTTCCTATCCCTCATACTCAGCCCCAAAAGTTTAGTAGAGTATTTTGTGGCGGTGGAAGGAAGGGGAGAGTTTGGAGCCTCGGTCAAAAGCGGAGTCCAGCTGTGTTGCGAAATGAGTGTGACATTACAGCCTTAGTGGTATGAAACACATGAACACAGGTCTACTTTACAATATATAATATATATATATATATATGAAATTAACAGGTAGTTAAAATTTCACCACCATTTGAGCAGTTATTGTTACATCAACATCAACACCAACACCAACTCCAACACCGAGACCGAGAGCCACCACAGGCTGTGCAATAATCAATGGTAGCGAGAGCCGCACAATGTGGGCTAAGCAAGGAGGGTAACCTGGATTGCAATTCAATTTAGCTTTTCGGGGCGAAATTGGCAAATTATATGGGATTGTCGGGCCGTCTGTCAGAGGCGATCTCTGTGTGCTTGCAGAGAAGAGAAGAGAAGGGAAGAGGATCTAGATCCCGATCTCCGTTTACTTGAGTTTAGCTTGTTAATGCTTCGGTGAGGTGTAATGAAGGCTAAATGAAAAGGACAAGCAGAGACATTAAACTTGCAACACACCACCAGTAAGCAGTAAGAGCAGTGAGAGCAGTAAGAGCACATTCCAGACAAACCCAGACTCAAGAGAGAAGAGGGAAGGGGGAAGCGGAGGGAGTTAAGGGGACGAGCTGGAAAGGGGCGTGCGCGACCCAAACAGTGTGTCTCTTTTGCCCAATTAGGCAACGGGGGGCCAGAATTGAGACAGAGCACAACAGTTCACGGGCTTAGCAGCGGGAGAGAGCAGAGAGCAGAGCAGCCAATCTCACGGGGGTGGTACATACGATGTGATACGTTATGTTATCCATCTATACCACCAAAACTCTATAATCACCATCACAACACACAGTCCCAAAGACAAGCTAGACAGCATGTAAGAGTATGGCCATGTACGATTTTCACCCAACAGACTTCCATACATCGTAACCACCACACCACAAAGGAAGGACAGAACAGGACCGCCGCTGCACAATGGCCAAATAATGTAGCGGCATCTGCTTTCCTCGTCTCTCTACCTCTCTTCACTTGTCTCTGTGTTGCCAAAGAAATTCCCAAATTTCCACCATCAACCTCAAAAGAACAATGGGCCAGGGGGAGACAAGGCAGAAGTTGTTGCCAAATTGCCAAATGTGGGCAATGCATCGACTCACTTCCACAAAATTTTCTCTCCGTCTCTGTCTGCCTATCCCAAGTGGAATTTCACACTTCCTATTCATTTTTTTGGTGATACACTGTTTGGATGTCTGATGTAGAATATATACAAAGGAAAATGTAAATCTATTTGAGTTGATTTTTTTTTCTGTCTCTCTGTCTCTGTCTCTCTCTCTCTCTCTCCCTGACTTTCTTGAATCTTCATCACCTCTTACTGTTTATTTCGGATATACCTTGATACCACTCCTTTTTGAATACAGTGCTAATATATATAGAGCAACGATGGTTAGAAAAGATCTCTCGTTTGTCATACTTCTTAGCCTGTTGTTTCAACAGGTGATGGCATTTCCAATTGCATATGGTAATACCTCTCTACCAATTCAATCTCCTCAATACCCTTCCATCGATATACCAACAGTTTCAACGCTTCCTATTGCATCTATTCATACCATCACTATTCAGACCATTGAAACTATTGAAACCATCCCTATCGAAACCATCCTAACTTTACCTATTGCATCCATCCTAACCTTACCTATTGCATCCATCCCAACTTTACCTATTGCATCCATCCATACCTTCACTATTGAAACCCTTGAAACCATCACTGTTGCATCCATTGAAACAGTCACTGTTGCATCTTTTTCTACTCCATCTGGTCCATCTATCGCTACTCCATCCATCGTTATTCCATCTGGTCCATCTAGCGTTCTTCCTTCTGGTGCATCTATTTCATCTATTTCATCCATTCCTCTTCCATCTCCTCCTTCCACTTCAGCATACATACTTCCAACTAGTTCCTTTGCTTACACACCATCCTCATCAAAGTACGCTTTCTGTACAGACGCCTCAGCTTCAGCTAGCTCTGTCTCTGGAACTTACAGATGGGTTGCTTATGGATTCTCAACTTTCTCAACAGCATCCATCATCTTCCAACAGGGTGATAACTGGGTCTTTGACTCTGCCGATGTTGATGTTGGTGAAGTGACAAACACAAACTCCGCTTCCACAAGTAATATCACTTATACATTATCCAACGTTGCTGATAAGTTCGTTGGTTTTATTCCAGAGGATGCAATCAATGTGGACTACTCCGTCACTGCTGCATTTGTTGAAACTGGTTCAACTTGTTATGTTGTTGCATCAACAACAATCCCAACTGCTCCAAGAATAACAGCTTATCAAGACTCTTCAAATGGTTTGGGTATCTTTGATATCTACTTCAGCCCAGATTTCCTAGACTTTGAAATCGACGGTACCAATGACCATCCTGATGATCTGTACTTTGTCGATAACGTCGACTTCATTGCATCTCCAAATAAAACTTTAAGTGGTTTATTAACAACTTCTTACAATTCCAATTCAATTCTTGCTGGCTATACAGGAACACCAACAACTGGTTCATTATACTCAGTTTTAGTCTCTGTTGAAATGTCAGATGGAATCTATGTTGCTCAAACTTATCCACAAACATTTGGCTTCACGAACGCCAACGACGGCTACACCACAAGCTTAACTGCAACTATCACCTTAACACCAACCCCATTCCCAACTGTCTTTGCCTTCCAAACAGATGTCAACGGTTGGTTCGAAGTTGATGTTCCTGCAACCCTTGCTCCTTTCACCATCGAAGCCAAAGCTGAAAATTTCAATTTCAATCCTGATCTATGGTACGCAGATGTCAATTTTGTGAATCCAAATTCATCAGCTGGTTATTTCCAAGGTGGTGCCACTGCCAGAACCTACGTTTACACAGCTGAAGCTGATTCAAACACCATTCAAGTTGGTTTCGGTGTTTCCATTGCTGCTAACTTGTCTTCGGTTTCCACACTTGATGCTGTCTTCAACGTTTATCCTTACGCTTCCAATTCAGCAGACAAAATCACATACACTATTGACGCATCATTAACCTACTCACCTACTCCAGTCATTGCTACACTAGGTGGAACAGCTCCTGATTCAGTGGTGACAGTCACATCATCAGGTGTTGTCGTTTCATCATCTCCAGCTATCACATCTGCTCAAGCTACCGGAAGCCCAGTGCTGTCGATTGGCGTTGCTCCTCCAACAGGTTTAACACTTGCCGTTGTGCATTATTCAGCAGTTAATGATGCTTTGGATTATATCTCAAACTCGATTTATTTCGATGGTGATGGCTCACCAATTACTCAGACTGCCATTGCTGTTATCGATGGTAAATTTGATGCCAATGCTACTATGACTAGTTCTTACAGCCAGCTTGAGTTCTATGCGTATGCAACGGATGCATACAAGACTGTTTATCCAGTCACTGTGTATGCTGAGTATAGTTATACTACAACTGCTGAAAGTTTCGTTCCAGATTCTGGTTCTTATGGTAAATTAAGAAAGAGAGCTCTTGGTGGTGGTGATCGTGCTTTGGATGCTAGTGCCAGTGCTACTATTTCAGCAACTATTACCCATGAGACTAAGACTAGTACTGAAGGTGGTACTACTTCAAAGACTACTACTACTCCTCAGACTGAAGATACTTCAACTACTCCTACTTCAACAAAGACTACATCTCCAACTACTACTAAGACTACCGAGACTCCAACTACAAAGTCAACTGAAACTCCAACAACAAAGACTACCGAGACTCCAACTACTGCTCCAACTACTACTCCAACTACTACTCCAACTACTGCTCCAACTACTGCTCCAACTACTACTCCAACAACAACATCTAGCCCTACCACAAACGATAAAACAACCACTTCATCCTCATCAACAAGCAGCACGTATGAACCAACAGATACCCTATCATATAGCTACACCCACGACGGCAACTCATTCGTCATCACAATTGATATCCCACAAGCGATCTTAAACTATGCTCCAATCAACGTTGATGCTTCAGTGGCGAATAACTTCCAATTTGATTCGGGAACAGGTTTATCTGGTTCTGGATCATCTCTTTCAGGAACAGCATCAGGAAGTATCGTGATATACGGTTCTGAAGTTGATGACACTCAATCCGCCTCATTTTCAGTGTTGGTTAGTTCGAACAGTGATTCGAAGAAGTTGATGAAGAGATTCAGTTGGCCTGAGTTGATTGTTAGTTTGGACTCTGCTATTGATTCATCTACTTATACTGAGCCTACTACTACCAACAAATCAACTGCTTCTAAGACCACCTCTAAGACTACTTCTAGTTCAAAGAGTACGACTTCGACTTCGACTTCAACTGGAAATGCAGCTACTACTACTGGTAAGACTACTACTACTTCCGGCTCTTCAAGTAAGACTACCAGTGCTGGATCCGGTGAAACTGTTGTCACAACTACTGGTTCTAATGGTAAGGCAACCACATACACTTCAAATACTGGTTCTTCATCCGGTGAGACCGTTGTTACCACAACTGGTTCTAATGGTAAGGCTACAACATACACTACTAATACTGGTTCATCAAGTTCCGCTGGTGAGACTGTTGTTACGACCACCGGTTCTAATGGTAGTGCAACAACATACACTACTAATACGGGTTCTTCAGATGAGACCACTGGCTCCTCTGGTGAGACAGTTGTCACTACTACTGGTTCTAATGGTAAGGCAACCACATATACTACTAATACTGGTTCTTCAAGTTCCGCTGGTGAGACTGTTGTTACAACCACTGGTTCTAATGGTAGTGCAACTACTTACACCACCAACGCTGGCTCATCGGGTGAAACAGTTGTCACTACTACTGGATCTAATGGTAAGGCAACCACATATACTACTAATACCGGCTCTTCAGGTTCCTCTGGTGAGACAGTTGTCACCACCACAGGCTCTAATGGTAAGGCTACAACATACACAACAAACATTGGCTCATCCGGTGAAACAGTTGTCACCACCACTGGTTCTAACGGCAAGGCCACAACATACACAACAAACATTGGCTCATCCGGTGAAACAGTTGTCACCACCACTGGTTCTAACGGCAAGGCTACAACATACACAACAAACATTGGCTCATCCGGTGAAACAGTTGTCACCACTACAGGCTCCAATGGTAAGGCTACAACATACACAACAAACACCGGTTCTCAATTCGAAACGGTGATCACATCAACTGAATCCAATGGCAAATTAACAGCATTCACAGAGACTGGATCCGAAGTCACTGGTGTGACAACGCTATCGAACGGTGATGTTTCAAGCTATACTAGTTTCATTGCCACTGCTGGTGTTTATTCCGGCGGTGCTGGTTTGGCTAGAGGTGGTGATGGATTGTCATTTGTTTCTTATGGTTATGCATTTGGATTGTTTTTGTTTATGTTGTTTTAGATAATTGTGGTTTGCAATTGTACCATTTTCCATTTTCCATTTTCCATTTTCCATTTACATTTCCATACTTCAACTTCATCATATTGTCATTACATTATACTTGATCCATATGTTAATGATTGCATTGCTTGTTTATTGAGAGTTTACTTTTCGTGGACTCTTTTTTTTGTGATTGTGTGTGTTTTTCATTTTACTTTTTAATTCTTTTATTGTTCGTTCGTATAATATTTTTTTCTTGCAATTTTTTAATTTGTCTCTTCTTTCAACAAAAACTATGATACCAGCTATTTATTTACTTTGATTTTAACAATTGCAAGTACTATGAGTGTAGATTATAAGGGTACTAAGCCACGCTGAGCAAGAGAGGCTGCGTTGTGGCTGAGTGATCGAGAAGCTCATTTCCGAAGAAATTGGATAAATAATAAAATAACGAAATCACACACTACAAGGGGAAGCTGCAAGAGCTGCAAGAATATTTTATTATCTTTGAGCTTAAATTTAGAAGTGTTTTTATCTCTCTTTGAAGAAATCTTAGGAAGAGTCACCTTGGAAAGCCTCAACAAAAGAGCAACATAGGGTATGGGCCGAGTGAAGTGGGTCGAGAGAAGTGTTGCTTTTCTATATCGTATCGCACAACAGAAATGAAATAAGACACAAACATCTTGGTAACACATCGTATACCAGATCACGCAACAGTAATACCACCTTATTAGACAGATCAAGCAGTTGTTGTGTTGTACCCATGGTTAGATAGTCAGATGGTGTGGTTGTGAGGTGAGTCTGGTGCTCTCTTTGACCACTCCCAAGTCCTCGGCTCACACAGCCCTGCCCCATTCCCTCCCTGTTTTCCTCTCCTCCCCAACAGCGGCGCACCGCTCCGGGCGGTCGACTGAACTGTCTGCCCATATCAAGAAGTGTGTCTAAGTTGCAAGTTCTGAGATCTGAAGTGGCATCGTGTTTGGTTGTGTAGTGTTGTGTAATGTAGTGTTGTGTAGTGTTGTGTTTGGTTTTGTTTTGTTTGGTTGTGCTATTCGGCATCTATAGAGACCCTTAACCTTCTTCGCCAGGGGGGAAAGAGCGTCTCCCTTCGTTGGCCGAGCGAGCCACCGGGGAGCGAGACTTCCCGAACGGGCTAATTGGGTACATCTGGGAGATAACACTCCCCGCTGGAATGTGCTTAGAAACGCTTTGCTCTGCTACTCCACAGTGCAAGCATCACACAAGCCTGGATCCTTTCAATAAAGACCCAATACGGTAGCAATTGCATCTGATACAGAGACACACTGTAGCCAACATGATCAACCATGTCCAACATGTCCAACGTCTGCTCTTCAACATCGAGAACGTCACTCTCTTCTTCCAGATGCTCTTCCCCAAGTCCAAATCCATTTTGCGTTGGTTTTGGTTCTGGTGCGCCCGCATGTGCTGTTTCCCTGCCCACTTTGCTCTGTTCTGTGCCCCCGCTGGCCAATCAGAGCTGCGGAGAGGCTCCCAGAACTGCTCTTTCGAGACGCTATCCTGCTTTCTTGGTTTCTCCAAGGACTCTTCTGTCTGCAGATCGGCCAGTGGCTGTACACAGAGACAGACAAAGAGACAGAGACATCTTTAGTCTCTCTCAGATGCCGTATATATATATATATATGTAGATCCTTGGCCGACAGCTTCTCTCATTCCAGAGTGGAAAAAGGGGAGATTCTCTTTCTATTTCACCAAATACACAGACTCAACTCCTTTTGTGAACAGTGTTTGCTATTGAAAGCTTCCTTTCGTTTGATTCCCCCTCCCATAGTATCGATAGCAACTTCAGACAGCAATGGTTAACTACTCAATCAAGTCGGTGTTAGCAATGGCTCTGTCCTTGTGCACAGTTGCAAATGCATATTCTTCTCCATACTCCCAATCCTCCTCCCAGTATGTCTCTATCACATCTTCTCCTGAAGCAACAACAACAACTTCGGCATTTGTCCTACTAGTTGATGATGGAAGTGACACTTACAGTGCCGATGTTCTTCCTTCTGTCTATGCTGGTCAACAGGGTGACTCTGGTGTTTACATTGTTGAGGTTGATGAAAATGAATCCCCTTTCCAAGTCAACCTTACTGTTCTTGCAGACTGGTGGATTAACGAAGTTATCGTTGTTAGAGAAAATACAACTATTGCCGAAGCCGTCTTTACCACTTCAAGAAGTCATTTCGCTTATAAAAATCCAAATACCCTATCCACAACTGCTGGTGTCACACAAACTATAAGTGCTATCTTTTATCCAAATATCTATCCAAATATCACCAGTCTTCTTACATTCGGCGCACAAGTCTTGGTTGGACCTACCTACACAATGGCTTACGCAATCGATTGGGTCTATGATCCTCGTATCACTTATACCCCAAACGTCTTCAATGCTGATATCACTTACCAAACCACAGCAGCAAGCGCTTCAAATTACGTCAATATCACTTCAGTTACAAATGATAAGCCGTTTGTTACAATTGGGTTGTCTGCCGGTGCAAGTCAATCTTACGCAGCATTAAGTTTCTCCGCTGTTGGTTCAAGTTTAGCTTATAACCCTTCATCTGTGTTCTTATTAGGTGGTGAATCTCAAGCAACTGATCTTCTAACCGATGCTGTTATCACTGTTGACCAAGATGGTTTATTCGATGTTTCCGTTTCATTGGCAGATGACTATAGTACTTTTGCTTTGTATGCATATGCCAACAATACAGCACTTGAAGATTATGTTGCAACCATCTTTATGAGTGCATTGTATGAGACAATTGCAAGTCAATTTACAACTGCAGGAGAATATGTAAAGAGAGCTTTGGGTGGTGGTGATCGTGCTCTTGTTACTTTAACCGGTAGTACCTCTATGTTGACGACCATTAGTGAGCATGCTACTTTGAGTACTACTGCTACTCCTGCTGCAACTACTACTAATGTTCCAAAGACAACGACCACTCCAACTACTACTTCTACTACTCCAACTACTTCGAGTACTTCAACTACCCCAACTAGTACTGAAACTACTCCAACGACTACTTCAACTACTCCAACTAGTACCGAAACTACTCCAACGACTACTTCGACTACTCCAACAAGTACCGAAACTACTCCAACGACTACTTCGACTACTCCAACAACTACCAAAACTACTCCAACGACTACTTCAACTACTCCAACTAGTACCGAAACTACTCCAACAACTTCCACTACCCCAACCACTACTCCAACTACCACTCCGGCAACCACTGATGCTACAACTCCAACAACAAATGAAACTACTCCAACCACCAATGATTCCGCTCCAACAACCACTTCAGATTTATCATCCGATCCAATCTCTTACAGTATTTCATATGATGCCTCTTCAATTTCAATCTCCATTTCAGTTAGCGGAGTGGATGATTTTTCAAGTTCCATTTCTGATCTTGATAACTTCTCAGTCTCTTCACAAGACACTAACAGTGGTACAATTTCTATAGTTGGTGATGAATCAGACAGAAACTCTGCTGCTTCTTTCACCATTGAAATTACAGTTGCTGATTCAAAGAGAAGATTGGCAAGAAGAACAACATACAGTAAGAAGGTTAGTATTCTTGCTGCTAATGATGTCGTGGGCACTTCGTCAACTACCTCTTCTTCAAGCACCACCACCGGAACCACTTCTTCTGAGACTTCAACTACTTCTGCTTCAAGTTCTGTTGTCACTACCACTGATGCCAGTGGTAACCCAACTACCTACACCACTGCTGTTTCTTCTTCCGCTGAGGGTGCTTCAAGTTCTGTTGTCACTACCACTGATGCAAGTGGTAACCCAACCACCTACACCACTGCTGTTTCTTCTTCCGCTGAGGGTGCTTCAAGCTCTGTTGTCACTACCACTGATGCAAGTGGTAACCCAACTACCTACACCACTGCTGTTTCTTCTTCTAGCAGCGCTGATGAGACTGTCGTTACAACCACTGGTGCTGACGGTAGTGCCACTACTTACACCACCGCTGCTTCTTCTTCAGGCGAAACTGTTGTTACCACCACTGGTTCAGATGGTAGTGCAACTACATATACCACCAACACTGGCTCATCCGGTGAGACTGTTGTGACAACCACTGGTTCAGATGGTAGTGCCACTACTTACACCACCGCTGCTTCTTCTTCAGGTGAGACTGTTGTTACCACTACTGGTTCTGATGGTGAACCAACCACCTACACCACATCAGCAGCAACCCCAACTGAAATTGTCATCTCCACCACAGACGCCAATGGTGAGACCATCGCGTACACCGAAACAGGTTTCGCAAGTACCGGAGTGACCACTATGTCAGATGGTGCTGTTTCAAGCTATACCACTTTTGTTCCTGAACAAAGTGTGGATGCTTATTCAGGAGCTGCTGCTTCTGGTCCATACAATAGTTTCAATTCTGTTTTCTACGGAATGGGATTGTTTATTGTTATGCTATTTTAGATAGTGTTTTGTTGATCTGAAAACTTCTTTTTAGGTGTACCATTAATTTTTTATTTTTATATCTTCTATTCGTTCCACTTTACTTAGAACTTGTTTTACTTTGTTTTAAACTTGTTTTCAGTTGTTTATTTTAAACCTTTTTTAATTATTATCAATATACGATCATAAATGTTTCATCAAATCAAAAAAAAAAGATTGTGTTGACTTGTACTATAAAAACCAGCAAATCACAATCAAGTAGTAAAATCGAGTGTATAATGCAGAAGAGGCCAGGAGGGTGACGGTGGTCTCACACAAAAACGGAAAACAAAGCAATAACTAGTGCAAAACCCGACATCGAAGGCATGATGTATATTCCACCAGCTGTAGAAACATCCGAAGATGATGAAGATGACCCCAAGGCTGGCTCTGACTCTGTACCTTCTGTATTCGTCTTTGTCTTTTTGGTTTCTGTGTCTGTGTCTGTTATTATTGTGGTTGGTGCTTTCGGGTATGTTGTAGATGATGATGATGTGTTTTGTTGCAGTAGTAACGATGCTATCATTGTTGTGTTTTGTTTTGTCACTGTGATTTCGAGGTATGGGGTGGTTGTGGTTGTAGTGGATAGCGACGATGAGAATGATGATGATGATGACGATGAGTAATTGGATTGTATAGATGGTGCGATTGATGATGAGATTGATGATGATGATAATGTTAGGAGTAGTATAAATAACGATGTTGGTGTCATTGTGTGTGAAGGTTAAGTAAAGAGGTATGCTTGGTATCAGATTGCGTCTATAGTAGAGAAATACAAGTGTTTCTATTCCACGTGATGTATTAAGATAGTTGTTGGTGTTGTTGGTGAGGTTGATCCCTAATGGATCTGTGAATTAGGGATTTTTCAAGGTAAGGGGGAAACCCCATCTATTTAAATGCATTGGTCAGATGTACATTGTATCTTTAATTAATCACGATGCAGGCCCACCAGTTGACGGAGATACACAGTTCCCAGAGAAATGGCTTTGAAAAGTTTGGCCCGACTGCTGCGCCAAGCCCAGTTTTGGACTGGTGAGCTGTGGTGGACAGAAAGTTGCTTCTGTTTGAAGGGGGGCTTCTATTTATAAATGCCCGTGGTGCTGGAGTGGATATGCATATGTAGGATTGGGACGAGTGTTTCAATGAGTTGAGTGTGATTCTGGTTCTGGTTCTGGTTCTGGTTGATGGGTTCTATCAGAGATCACAGCTTCTTTCCCCATCTTCTTGCGCCTGGTCTGTTACGTAAGCAGCGGAGGAGCAGAGGCGGAGATCCGCCAGAGACAAAAGAAGGAGATGGCGGCCCTTCAAAGCTGGTGGATTCACCACCTTTTCTGTCTTATTGCACTTGTAAGATCACCAATAACCCATTATAATATACCAATCAATGGCACATATAACTATAACCGACTCTATAGATGGACAAGATCTATCTAGGCTGGACCCATTAA